>ML826749.1:53913-72398 GCA_009831015.1 Picea engelmannii
GTAAGTTTCAGGACATTGGAGATAAGGCAGAGGAACAAACTCACGAAGTCACAAAAAATGGGATAAATAACTGTAATCCATAATGGAAAAGAAAACATATTGAATAAAAATGTATATGAATATGAGATGATATTACAATGAGAAATAAGGGCCTTATATACCCCCATAGGGTGCCCTTTCATGAAGAGATGCATCATTTCATTAGGATGTCATAATTCTTCATTCTTCATTATTATTTATTAGTTATTTGTATTTGTTATTTATTATTATTATTATATATTTATGTATGTTACATTGCCTTCCCCTTAAACATGCTTTGTCCTCAAAGCATAAATACCAAAGGCTTCCCCTTAAAAAAATTTCTTGCTCGCACTGTCTTCTCAATATATTTTGTGCTTGTAGTTGTGATACTCAACAAAACAAGATGATATAACCTTTGAATTCCTAAATTGATGTGTTTCATCTTTTGGGGAGTGACCCATCCCAAATCTACCTTCATTGGAACTGCTCAGTTATCGATTGTTCTAACAAGGCTTCTCATTTCAGGCTTCCATACAAGCTGCTTATTTTGTCTCTGTTCCTTTACAATGTTGTAGTTTAGTTGTCGGTAAACATAACATTGTTCATATTCCTCTTGACTTTTTTGTTGGTCGTAATGACTCTTGTGATTTGGATGACCATAAAGCACCCGAATCTCTTTTGAATCTTATTTGTTGGATCTCTCTTCAACTCTTGATAATATTGGTAATTCAACTATATTGGTGTTTATTCCCTTCTCTGAGGTCTATATTTTTTTAATTGGAAGCTTCTTGATTTCAATAGGTTCAATTATTTTTTCTTCACTGGTCATTGCTTGTTTACTATAAAATTGTTCTAACCTTTCATTTTGTAATTGCTTCTCGTTCTTCAACTTCTTGATTTGTGTGACCAAAATTTGATTATGAATCTTTAGGTATGAGTTTTCTTCCTTGTTTGATTTTTCGATTATGTTCTTGTCTTCCTTCTCAGATTCTTCTTCTTTCAACATTCTAATTTCTTACAATAATATTTGATTAAGGTTCTTTAAATGCAATGTTTCTTTATCTTATTTCTGATAATTTCTTTCTGAGGTCCTGATTTTCTTGTTCCAACTTCGAAACACATTGTTTTCTATCATTTGACTTCACGATTTTTGTACGAAGTTTTTTATTATGATTTCTTAGGCGAGAAATCTTTTCGTCTTTTTCAATGATGATCTTGTCACTTTCTTTCTGTCAATCTTTCAACTTTTGTATTGATTTATGCTTATCTTGAAGGATCACTTCTGATATGTTCTTCAGGACTTTTGATGATGGAGCTTCTGAAACTGACTTCATTATAATGTCCTGGAATGTGATTTTATTCTTCTTATAAGAAAATGTCAAAAACTTTCTCGTTGTGTTGAAGATAAAAGTACCCAATGTATCCACCCAAGTTGACCCTAGAATTATATCAACATTGTCTTGATATATTGATACGACATTGAATTGAGCTACGAATTTGTAATCACCAATAGATAGTTGTAGGTTTTTAATGTCATATTTCTCATCGGAATGACACATGTCATTTTCAATTATATTTGGTTCTAAAACCATTAATTGGTTTGCCGTGTCAACATTAATGTGATTTTTACTAGCAGTCGGGAAAATAACGATGTTGATATTTTTTCCTTGAATAATCCCATTAACTTTTAATAAGGGATCCACATATTTTTTATAAGTATGAGGGAATATTCATTGTTTTTCACCACGAGACTCCATTTATATAATTATATGTTTGAACCTTGAAATGTAATAATAATATATACTACTTTTCTTTTTATCTTCACTTTCCTCTCTCCAATAATATATATATATATATATTCTTTATTACTTTATAAAAATACATTATATCTACTTTAACTTATTTTTGAACTTTTATAAACTTCCAATAATTTAATAAACTTTCAATACTTTTCCCTTTATAAATATTATCACCTTGCTTTTGATTTAAGAATATCTTCACGTTTTAATATTTGTATAAAATATTAAAGTGTTTTCCCTTTAATATTTGAAATATCCATTTTTAGAAAACAAACATTCTTATATATTTTTTCACTCCAATTTTTATAATCATTTTTATACTTTATAAAAAGTACCTTATAAATATCTTTTATACTCTTGACTATTTGTTAGCAGCGGTTACGGTTCAACAAACGTGACCCTAAGTTTTTTGAAATACTTCTTTATAAGAAAATACACACACACATATTATATATGGTATGGAATACCATGGGCCAATTGTTTTCCAAAACCATGGGCTGGTAAATCTCTCAAGGTAAAATAAAATATTCACTTTTCCTCTTCTTTGAAACTTTTTCTTTTAAATTACCTTTTCTCACTTTTAAAATGTCCATTAAATTAAATAATATCAAATATGGAATACTTCTTTCAAACTTCTTGGTGTGTACTTATACGTCTTCACGTTCCCCTTAAGAATTTTTTTTTTTTTTTTTTAGCAGAATGACATTTTTACTTTTGTTGAAATGTGTAGAATATTTTATTTATAAATGGTCAATGGCCAATATGAGGTCAAAGACCTGATTTTAGATAAACTCTATTTATGGCCAAAATTTGGATCGAGACGAAGCTCTGATACCAATGTAAAGAACCAATCTGGTTCTTACCACATACATCCATCATAAATGGGATAAATAATTGTAATCCATATTGGACAATAAAATATATTGAATAAAAATGTATATGAATATGAGATGATATTACAATTAGAAATAAGGGCCTTATATACCTCCATAGGGTGCCCTTTCATGAAGAGATGCATCATTTCATTAGGATGCCATAACTCTTCATTATTAATTATCATTTATTAGTTATTTGTATTTGTTATTTATTATTATTATACATTTATTTATGTTATAGCCAACCCTTAAATCAAGGAGGGACTTTGAATGAATTCTTGACCATCCGATCGAGTTTAGTGGAAGGACAATGTAAGCAAAAAATATCACGGAGTCTCAGATTAAATGAACTACCTTCAACCGTTGATCTGGAGTGAAAATATTGTAACCGTCAGATCACAGTAAAGGAAAGGAGACGGTCAACTCTGGTGCTAACCACTCTAACGAAAAGAAGACAAGAACAGGTAAGCTTACCCAAAGGCTGAAGCCCCGAAGTCACGAACTTTTGTCAATCGTTGATCTGGAGTGAAATATTGGAACTATTAGATCGCGGTAAAGGAAAGGAGATGGTAAACTACGATGTTGGCCACTTCAGTGAAAAGGGTCCTAAAACATGTAAGTGCACCCAAAGGTCAGAGCCTTGAATTCCTGAAGTGAATGAGGGACATTAGATCTGGGAAATTCATGGTGACCGTTGGATGAGGATAGGTGGGTCCAATGGTGGTCAACTTCGGCATTTACCACTTTAGCAAAAAGGGATCTAAAACATGTAAGTTCACCCGAAGGTTGGAGCCCCAAATTCACGAAGTGAATGAGGGACATTAGATATGGGAAATGCATGGTGACCTTTGGATGAGGATAGGCGGGTCCAATGGTGGTCAAGTTTGGCACTGACCAATTCAGAGAAAAGGGGTCTAAAACATGTAAGTTCACCCAAAGGCTAGAGCCCCAAAGTCCCGAAGTGAATCAGGGTCGTTGGATCAAGAATTCAGGTGAAGACTAGATCGTACGATATATGATCCAAAGGGGAAAGACATATGTTACTTCAAGAGATCCATGTTAGCAAGACCACATCAACAAGGACACATGGCATAATCAAATGGTGACAAGTGTCAAGGTCCAGTTCGCTCTTTAGGTATATGTAATTCACGAATCTAGGTGACACATGGAAACCACTCAGCTAGTGCCACATCAACAGTGACTTCAGAAAGATACGTCACTTTGGGAGTATGTCCTTTAGGGATATCCATTTTCTCCTACCATCAACTACTCAAAGCGTCGAAGGGAAAAGTTCCAAAGTGAACAAGAACCATCCATCTCAACATGCAATCAAAATGTGACCATTGATCTTGATAAGTGATTAAGCACATGTTTGTCTTAACACCTAGCCACCACCTATGGTCGTATGGAATAGAGGTCCCGAAGTGTTTCTGTGCAAAATATAACATACAAAATACAAAATTTATCTCAGTCAAGAAGGAACATTGAACGAGATAGGATCTAGACTTTGTCTTGATTTATCTTAAGTAATCCAATACTTGCAATACATTAAAAATTTATTCAAAAATCTTAGATCTGATCAACGTAAATTAAGAATGAAATAAATAGGCATGGGATCGAGTTAAAACAAAATCGATCCATATAAGTGATCGATTTATGAAAATCCCTCTCACTAAATTGAAAAGCTTTCATGATAATGTATGAATAATAATGGAGAAAAACAAATGTTATTATTGTTAATTTAAATGAAGAGGTGTGATGGTCTAAATAAAGGGACACAATGCTTCAATGCACACACCAGTTGGAAAAAAATATAAGCAAGAAACAACGGCGAAGAAGAAGTCTCTTTGTATTCTAGATCAGAATATCAAAGTAGAAACAGAGTCCAAGAAGAGGAACTGACGATGCTTATGCAGTGAGGGTGGAAGGGATGAACAAGTAAAGATTCATATCCTTTACTAGATAAGGGAGTTGGTGCTTTCTAGGGTTAGTGCCCTAAATATAACGGAGTTGGTGCTTCCTAGGGTTGGTTCCTTGAAGAAGGGGATTTGTGTCTCCTAGAGTTGGTGCTCTAAAAATGATTGTTGTCCTTCACTATTCTTTATAAAACCTTGTAATTCTTGTTAATTATATTTGTATAATTGATTTTAAATACAAGTCCATTATTGATATATTGTGGTAATTAATAAAATATCAAAGTAATAGCTAATCATTGAAAAGGATTAATATTGATTCACCCTCCCCCCTCTCAATATTTCCAACAATTGGTATCAGAGCCAGTGCCTTCAACATAGTCTAATAACTAGAAGGTATATCCTTAAAGAAATGGATCAGCAAGAGGGAATATCTTCCAACAAAGCACCATTGCTAAATGGAAGTGGCTATGCTCTCTGGAAAATAAGAATGAAAAGTTGCATGTTGGCTCTTGGTTTTGATGCCTGGAAATCCGTTGTAGATGGTTACACTACACCATCCAATCCACCCACAGATACTGCAGGAAAAAAAAATATGCAATGACAACTCAAGAGCAGTTAATGCCATTCTAGGAGGATTGACAAATTCTATATCTGTGAAGGTTATGCATTGTAATTCAGCTAAGGAAATATGGAACAAATTGGAATTTGTATATGAAGGAGATAGAAAAGTCAAAGAAGCAAAACTATAAACCTATAGAACTCAGTTTGAAAAATTGAAAATGAAAGAAGAAGAGAACATTTTTGCATACTTTCATAGGGTAGATGAGGTAGTTAATTCAATAAGAGCAGTAGGAGAAGAACTTATCGATAAGCATATTGTACAAAATATATTAAGTTCATTACCTATGATATATGATGCCAAGATTTCTACAGCTAAAGATGGGCCAGAACTTGACAAACTCACAGTAGATCAACTTCATGGAACTTTTACAGCATATGAGATGAGGACAGGGAACGACAAACCATAAAAAAAGAGAAACAACCTTTAAAGCATCTAAAACAAAGATGAGGAAGGAGAAAAATACCAATGATGAGTTATCAGATATATTTGATGAAGAAACTGCCAACTTCATAAAGAAACTCAAGAAAGGGAATACGAAATACAAAGGCAAGATCTCTCTATTATGTTTCAATTGTGGAAAAATTGGACACTTTGTCAATAAATGCCCCTATCCAAAGTAGGAGGAAAGTGATGATTAAAGAACCTTCAAATTTCAGAAGAAAAGAAAAACTAATTATAAAAAGAAGTTCTACAAGAAAAAGAAAATGTTATTTACTTAAGAAGATAGTATCTCATCGGAAGAAAATGAAGAAGAGGAGCCAGAGATTCTATTTATCAAAATAAAAACTCAAGAAGTTAATCATTCGGAAGATGAAGAAGAAGTGAACTTTGAAGAAGAATTCCTCCGTGTAATTGAAGAACTAAGAAAAACTAAAAAACAAAACAGGTTACTAAGGGAAGAACTTCTAGAGATTGAAGAAGCTACTAAATCAAGAGAGAATGAAGTTTCTAAAACCATCAGTGAGTCATAACAATTGATTATTAAGTTAAAACTCAACTCCAAGAAACCAAAAGAAAAGAAGAAATATTGAATAAAGAATTCAGTGAAAAACAACAAATGTGTAAGATATTGGAGGATGAAATAGTTCAACTAAAAGGGAAACTAGAAAAAGAAGATGTTCAGTCTAAATTTGAAAACAACTCAAAAATATTGAATAACATTCTTAGCAGTCAAATATCATCCAATGATAAGACAGGACTAGGATATGGTCCCTCTACAGAACAAGAAAATGAAAAAAATCTATGCAGATGTTCTTAAGAAACCCATAAATAAAAAAGAAAACAAAACAAGAACAATGTCATTTGAAACTATCCCAAATAAACAGAAATATGCACCCTCTACTAATGAAAAATATAACAAGAAGAATAGAATCATCGAAAGGACTCCCTCTAACATAAATCAATATATCTTCCTTGGTTATTGCTATTCCTGCAAAAATTTTGGACATAAAGCAATACACTATAAATCCTATAGAGAGTACAATCCAAGAAATGTTCAAATATGTGGAAATAATAAGGATAATGCAAAAAAGAAGAAACTATAACTCCTTCTCTCCCTTACAACACTACAATGTTGAATGTTACAAATGAAACAACTATGGTCATAAATCTAGTGAATGTAGATTGCCCAAATATGATAAAAGGATAAATATTCCCAATAATAAAAAAGTATCGAAGAAAAAGAAAATAGAGTGCAATGTAGCCTTGTATGTGAGAAATCAATGATGTGAGTGGTATATATATAGTGGATGTTCCAAACACATGATTGGAGATCAAATAAAATGTCTCAAGTTAAACAAGAAAGGATAAGGAAAAGTAACTTTTGGAGATAATATGTTTGCCAAAATACTGGGAAAAGGCACTGTCAGTTTAGGAAATAACAAAACCAAAGAAGATGTACTTCTGGCAGAAAATATCAATCCTAATCTTCTAAGTGTAAGTCATACATGTGATTAGGGTCACATACTTACTTTTGATTCTAAGAAATGTGAGATCAGAAAAAGGGCACTCGGAAGCTAGTAGTAGTTGCACCAAGAACATTTAGCAATGTATACATCCTTAATATAGATGAAGGAGAAAAATGTTGTTTAATCCAAGTAGATGAAAGTTGGCTATGGAATAGAAGGTTGGGAAATTTAATCTTTGACAATTTTATCAAAGCCAATGAGAAAGAGGCAGTTAGGGATCTACCAAAAGTTATCAAGCTTTCATATTCTATTTGTAAACATTGTCAAATAGGAAATAAAACAAGATTTAGGTTCAAAACAAAAGAGCATTCCACAACAAAACCATTAGAAATTATTCACACATATCTATGTGGACCTACCTGAACTAAAATTACTTATGGTGAATAATATTTTATGTTGATTGTTGATGATTACACGAGATTGACCTGGGTATACTTTCTAAAAGAAAAATCAGAAGCCTTTGAGAAGTTTAAAGCATACAAATCCCTTGTAGAGAATGAAACGGATCTCAAAATAAAATGTTTGAGATCAGAAAATGGAGGAGAATTCACCTCTAAAGAGTTCATTCAATTATGTGAAAATCATGGTATCAAAAAACAATTTTCAGCTCCCAGGACTCCTCAACAACATGGAGTGGTAGAAAGGAAAAAAAAAACAGTTCAAGAAGTTGCAAGAACCATGCTAAATGAAGCCAATATTCCAGAAAAATTCTAGAGAGATACAATCTACACAGTAGTCCACATACTTAATCGAGCTCAGTTGAGACCCAACCATGACAAAACCCCTTATGAACTCTGGTTTGGCAGGCCAACATCTATAAAACACTTTAAAATTATTGGAAGTAAATGTTACATTAAGAATGAAGAAGATAATTTAGGAAAGTTTGATCCAATATATGATGAAGGAATATTTTTAAGGTATTCATCTAATAAGAAATCATACATATGATATAATCTTATACTACTAAAGATAATGTAAAGTGCCAATGTAAAGATAGATGATCTAAAAAAGAGCATATCTCAAGACATTGATAAAAAAATATCAACAAAAAGATGATGATGTAAAATATCAACAAGAAGATGATGATGTAGAATCTTAGCAAGAAGACGATGATAATGAAATGCGGGAAAATGAACCATATACTGATGAAGAAGACAATGAATAAACTCCCTTGCCAAAATCTCCATCAAAGAGAGTTCAAAAGAATCATCCAGAAAGTCAGATTATTGGAGATAAAAATGCAGGAGTGGAAACAAAAAGGAAAATCACTTTTGACTCAGAACAAGCAATGTTATCCCTGATAGAACCTAAGTCATTTAAAGAATCTAGAAAAACTAAATATTGGATAAAATAAATGAATGAAGAACTAGACCAAACAGAGAAGAACCAAACTTGGGAACTAGTTCCAAGATGCAAGGACAATAATGTGGTAGGAACCAAGTGGATCTTCAAGAACAAACTAAATGAAAATGGGGAGATTATAAAGAACAAATCTAGATTAGTTTGCAAAGGATATTCCCAAGTGGAAGGTATCTATTTTGAAAATACTTTCGCTCCACTAGCAAGACTTGAGGCCATCAGAATGTTCCTGGCATTTGCATGCTTCAGAAATTTCAAAATCTATCATATGTATGTAAAGTCAGTATTCCTTAATGGAACACTAGAATAATAATTCTATGTTGAACAACCTGAAGGATTCATGTTAACAGAAAATCGGGACTATGTGTACAACCTAAAAATTACCTTGTATGGTCTTAAAAAAGACCGTGTATGGTCTTAAACAAGCCCCCAAAGCATGGTTCTCAATGTTTGATCAATTCCTGCAAAAACAAGGATATAAGAGAGGGACTATTGATAACAACTTATACATCAAAATTGAGGATCAAAACATGATTTTTGTGGTGGTATATGTAGATGATATCATATTTGGAAGTAATCTTACTACACTAAGAAAAAAATTTGCAACCAAAATGCAAGAAGAATTTGAAATGTCTATGATGGGAGAACTGTCCTTTTTCTTAGGTTTACAAGTAAATCAAACAGAAAATGAATATTTGTTTCCCAATCCAAATATATCAAGGAAATGCTAAAGAAATTCCAAATGGAAGACAATAAACCTATGAGTATTCCCACGGTCATTGGATGTAAACTAAGCCTAGAATATGACTCACCAAAAGTGGACCAAATGATGTACAGATCAATGGTTGGAAGTTTTATCTATTCAACAACAACAAGACCTGAAATCATACAGGTTGTAGGACTCGTGGGGAGATTTCAATCTACACCTAAAGAAACTCACTTAAAATCAGTAAAGATAATATTAAAATATCTTAAAGGCACCTTAGAATTTGGATTATGGTATCCAAAAGATAAATACTTCAATCTAACTACATACACTGATGCAGATTGGGCCGGTAGTATATATGATAGGAAAAGCACAAGAGGAGGAGCATTTTTTCTAGGAAAATGGCTGGCAAAATACATTGTTGTTTCATCCTGCTGCACACAAGTTCTTTGGATGAAGCAAACATTAGAATATTTAGAAATAAGATATGATGATCCCATCACTATTAATTGTGATAACACTAGTGCCATAAGTATCTCTAAAAATCCAGTAATGCATTATAAAACCAAACACATCCCAATTAAATACCATTATCTAAGAGATCAGGTTACCCAAAAAGTGGTTAAAATAGTGTATGTAGACACCAAAGAACAAATTGAAGACATATTCACAAAACCTTTGTTGAGGAGTACTTTTGAAAATCTTTGACAAAAATTGGGAGTAATTCACAAGCCTCATTAAAACCATAAAAATTGTATCATAAGGAAAGGGGCACATGGTCAGGGGGAGAATTTGTTAAAGTTTATGTCATTATTATAGTTCTTTGCATTTCAATAGATAACAACAACATAAGAACAAGATCACTGAGAAATACACATTCACAAGAGACACAACATTTATCTTGGGAAACCCTCTAGGGGAAAAAAACCCAGCAAAACTTCCTTAATATAGATAGCCAATACAATGCCAAGAGATCTCTATGCTAAAACAAAAATTCCTCTCCAATATATGCGCCACTCTCTCTCTCCTTTTGCCAGTAACAGATTAGAACTTGTCTCTCAAACTGAGCAAGTGAGTTGTGATCAAATGAGGCACTAGCCTCCTTTATTTATACAAGTTATGGCATGTGTGAAGTGTCTCTTCACTAGCAGGGCCGACTTCTCAATCTGGGTGGGTAAACCCACCTTTATTATATTTCTGGGTCTTCTTATTAACTATTGGGGCCAACTTCTTATTCTGCCTATTATAATTGTCTGTTGACCAATCCGCAAAAGGCGATTTGGTCCTATTACAATATCTGACATGATCAATCCACAATGGGGATTGATCCTATAAATAAAATATCAATAATAATAAGAATACTCTTTACAATTACATTATTTCAACACTCCCCCTTAACAAGAAGGGTATTCTTCAGTAGCATCATGTGAGAGAGAGAGGACAACATCATCAACAGCATCAGGTAGGAGGACAACATCATCAATATCATCTTGGCTGGCATATCTATAAATCATCGGAATTTTTCTTCATCGACAACATCATCATTCTCGAAAGAATGCCATCATCATCTGCATCAATATGTATCAGTATAAAAAATGATACCTCATCACATCACTAGGCTGGCCCATCACAGTACTAGACTGGATCTATGTCACAGCTGTTAAGCTGGTAGCTCAGTGTAATTCACATCTTGCTTTACGTCTAACAACTAGGTCAGAAGCAAGGTATACATCATCTTTCTTTACGTCTAACGACTGGGTCAGAAGCAAGGAACACATCATCATCTTGCTTTACGTCTAACAACGAGGTCAGAAGCAAGGAATCATCTTTCTTTACACCTAACACCAAGGTCAGAAGCAAGGAACACACACATCATCTTTCTTTACGTCTAACAACGAGGTCAGAAGAAAGGAATCATCTTGCTTTACATCTAATAGTGAGGTCAGAAGCAAGGAACACACACATCATCTTGCTTTACATCTAACAGCGAGGTCAGAAGCAAGGAATCATCTTGCTTTACGTCTAACAGTGAGGTCAAAAGTAAGGAACACACACATCATCTTGATTTACATCTAACAGCGAGGTCAGAAGCAAGGAATCATCTTGCTTTACGTCTAACAGCAAGGTCATAAGCAAGGAACACACACATCATCTTGCTTTATGTCTAACAGTGAGGTCAGAAGCAAGGAATCATCTTGCTTTACGTCTAACAGTGAGGTCAGAAGCAAGGAATCATCTTGCTTTATGTCTAACAGCGAGATTAGAAGCAAGGAATCATATAAACTCCCCCTTTCAGGGAGGGTCCTTTCAGACTATACCAAGCTTATCTCGAAAGTGTTCAAACTTTACATGAGATAGAGGTTTGGCCAACACATCAACAACCTGTTCATCCATGCTAACATACAGGAGCTTCAAGGCTCCTCTCTGCACCATGTCACAGATGTAATGATATCGAATCTCTATGTGCTTCGACCTATCATGGAATACAGGATTCTCTGTCATCTTTATGCAGCTCTGGTTGTCACATAGGATCATGGTTTCTTCCATCTCTAGGTCAAATAGACCAGTCAACAACTTTCGAATCCATATAGCTTCGCAGCTAGCAAAACATGCAGCAATGTACTCTGCTTCCACTGTGCTGAGAGCAATATTGGATTGCTTCCTACTCTGCCACGAAATCATGGCTGATCCCAAACTGAAACAGCATCCAGAAGTGCTTTTTCTGTCAGCAACACTTCCTGCCCAATCTGAATCAGTGTATCCACTCAATGTGAAATTATGATCTTCGTCATAACTGAGACCATAATCTATCGTACCTTTAAGGTACCTCATCACATGTTTTGCAGCCACTAGGTAAACACGTCTAGGCTCTACCAAAAACTGACTCAAGGTGTTCACGGAAAAACAAATGTCTAGTTTGGTGTTTGTCAGGTACATCAGTGATCCAATAATCTGTCTGTACAGTGTGGCATCAATCAAATCTAACGAAGTATCGACCAGTAGCTTCAACTTCACTTCCATGGGTGTATTCATGGGTTTGCATTCCAGCATGTCGAATCTCTTTAAGATCTCGACCATGTACTTCCCTTGGTTAAGGAAGATCCTCTCTGGACTCTGTCATACCTCAAGACCTAAGAAATAATGCATTAGGCCAAGGTCTTTCATTTCAAATTCCGAGGCAAGTCTTCTTTTACATTCAACGATGAGATTTTCTTCTCCAGTTAAGAATAAGTCATCCACATATAGAAATAAGATTACTGGCTCATTATCCATAATTTTGAAGCAGATATTTGAGTCTACTTTACTCTTGGTAAAGCCTAAGCTTGTCAAGAAACTGTCTATACGGCCATACCAAGCTCTGGAAGCTTGCTTCAATCCGTATAAGGCTTTCTTCAATCTACAGACATGAGACTTCCTATCTTCAACCTCAAATCCTTGAGGTTTCCCTATATACACTTCCTCTTCGATGACACCGTTTAGGAAAGCTTTCTTTACATCCATCTGGTGCAGATTCCACTTCATCTTAGATGCAAGAGTTATGAAGGTCCTGATCGAAGTGTATCTGGCCATAGGAGTGAATGTCTCTTCATAGTCAATGCCTTCCTTGTAGGAAAATCCACGAGCGACAAATCTTGCTTTATATTTCTCAATACTTCCATCAGCAGCATGTTTTATTTTGAAGAGCCATTTTGATGATACCACATCCTTAATTTTTGGTCTGGGAACTATTTCCCATACATCGTTCTTTATTATGGATTGGTATTCCTCTGTCATGGCATCTGCCCATTCCTTCTTTTGAATGGATTCTTCAAAGCAGGTAGGCTCCTCATCTAGGAGATCACACATCAAAGCCGTGTAACTAGAGAATGGATTTTGTCTTTTTACCTGTCTCGAGGTTCCTTCTGGAACACCATACTTCTCTCCATCTTGAATAAGCTCTCTTGCCCATGCAGGCTTTATTTTATGGGAGAAGGTCATTTGAGGAGGTTCTTGAACTTCTGTTACATCATGGTCTTCAGGAGTTTCCTCATCAGGGGAAGTTACAACTTCCTTCACTGGTTTTGTAGTTCTGTGAACTTCTTTCATGGATTCTGTAATACTGGGAATTACTGGTTCCTCGTCATATACTTCTTCAAGCTGGCATCTTCTTGATTTCTTAAGTGTTGCTTCTTCATCAAAGGTCACGTCCATGTTGATCTCAATGTGGAGGTGACCTGGTATATAGATTCTAAAGGCCTTAGAGACCTCACAGTATCCCACAAATATTCCCTTCTTTCAAGAGGGTTCCAGCTTGTTTCTCTTCTCTTTCAGAATGTTTATGAAGACTGGGCAGCCAAATATTTTGAGATGGCTTACCTCTGGCTTCTTTCCGGTGAACATCTCTTCCGGGGTCTTAAACCCAAGTGAGTTATGGGATAATTGGTTCTGCACATAAACAATTTCCATTGTTGCTTCTGCCATAAGCACATAGGATGATCTTGATCATGGATCATAGTCTTCACAGCTTCCATAATTGTTCTGTTCTTCCTTTCAACTACACCATTTTGTTGACGATTATAGGGAGTAGTGAGTTCCCTCTTGATCCCAACATCTCTGCAGAAGTTCACGAACTCTTTTGAGGTACATTCTCCTCCATTATCTGACCTGAGTATCTTAATCTTCCTTTCAGAAAGATTCTCTATCAAGGCTTTAAATTCTTTGAATTTATTGAATACTTCATCTTTAGATTTCAAGAAATATATCCAAGTCTTGCAAGAATAGTCATCAATGAATGATACATAGTATACATACCTGCTAATGGAGGATGATGGCATTGGGCCACACACGTCTAAATGAATGAGTTCCAGTACTCCTTCTGCTTTTTTGTCCCTCTTTAGAAAAGGGTTTTTGATATTCTTCCCTTGCGTACATCCATTTCATATGCCTTCCTGATCACCCTTGAGATCTGGTAAACCTGTGACAGCTTTGCATATGTATGGTAGCACCTTGTAGTTGATGTGGGCCAATATTCTATGCCAAAGTTCGCATGATTTTTCAATGGCATGGGTCATGGTAGTCTCTGGGTGACCCTTTAGCTTATATAAGCCATTTTCTTCATTTCCAATGACAATTGCTTTATTTATGGTTTCTCCTCTAGCCCACATAAGAACTTATCCATTTATAAAGGCAACTCTATAGCCTTTCTTGTCTAAAGCTGATATGGAAAGTAAGTTCTTCTTCAAGCCTGGTACATAGAGTATGTCCTTCATCTTTATTGAGTTTTCTTAATCTAGCTTGTAGTTTGATTCTCCCACTCCCTTGATGGGATATTGGTAATCATCTCCAAGTGTTACTTTTTGAGAAAACTTCTTTTCTGAAATACAAGATAGAGTATTTCTCTTACCTGTCATGTGCTTTGATGCACCACTATCAATGAGCCATGTGTCCTCTCTAGGTGTTACTGATCCTGAGAGGGCTGAGATCAAGACATGGTCCTTGATCATCTTTGTAGGTGGCTCTTCATCTTCGACTATGTGGGCATGATGCCTCTTATGTTTCCTCTTGTATTCTTCTCGTCTGACTGGACAAGAATTCGCCTTATGTCCCATCTTATCACAATGATAGCATTGTATAGATGAGAGATCTCTTTCCTTGCGTTGTCCTTTCTTCTGAAATCTCCTTAGATGAGATTCTTTGTTATTGGATTTGTTTGATGGTTGAGGCTCTCTATGAGTCTCCCTTTTGAGGTAGGGTTTCTTCCTTCCTCCTTTGGTGTGGGTGGCTAGGGCTTGATCATCATCCCTAGCTAGTAGCGCTTCACGATTCGCTACTCTTGTTTCTTCTTGGATGCATTCTTCCCATAGGCTGTCTAACTTTAGTTTCTCCTTTCTGGCACATATCATCTGGATGAAGGCATTCCAAGGTCTTGTAAGACCATTTAGTGTCATCATTATGAATTCATCTTCGTCTATGGTATCTCCAATAGCTTCTAGCTGTTCTTTGAATTCTGAGATTCTGGAGAAGTATTCCTGAATCATTTCTCCTTTATGCATCCTTGTATTCTTCAATTGAGTTCTAAGATTCATCTTCCGGTTTATGTTCCTTCCTTCATATAGTCTGGTCAAGGCATCGAACATTTCTTTTGGGGTCTTCTTGGATGACACATAAGGGATCAGATGGTCCTTGATTGAATCTGTAGTGATTCTTTTAGCCCTTATTGTGTCCTTTTGATGCTTTGCCTTTTCTGCAGCATCTTCGGGTTCCGGTAATTCTTCCTTGACGAATCTTGCTAGGTCATTCTCTTCAAGAATGAGGTCAATCCTATACTTTCAGGCACAGAAGTTTTCCACTCCTTCTAACTTGTCAACAAGATTAATGCTTGCAGACATCTTTACCTGGAGCTAGGAAAATGACCAAAAAATGAAAGTGCTCAAAATCAAAATTTGAACTTACCACGAGATGCGCTTGGTCGAGGCGAGTTGCCTGGTGTGCTTGGATCTGAGAAAATCTAAATTTTTCCCCTTCAAATCTGATCTGCGGATTTCTGGACTAGTGCTTCTGGTACTTCTAGTACTGGTTTTCTAGTACTTCTGGTACTTTTGTGAAACTAGGGTTTCAATTTTTGGGAGATCCAGCCACTGAAAAGGTGTGCTGAAGGTGCCAAAATGATCCTTGGGGGAGGGCCCAACTTTCTAGGTGGTTTTAAAGCTGAAAAGCTTCACTTTTGAAAAACCCTAATTTGTAGGTACTGCAACAGTGACGTTTTTCTCTTGCAAAATATGCTTCCTTCAGGTTGGCTCTAATACCATGTTAAATTTTATGCCATTATTATAATTCTTTGCATTTCAGTAGATAATAGCAACATAAGAACAAGATCACTGATAAATACACATTCACAAGAGACACAACATTTATCCTAGGAAACCCTCTAGGGGAAGAAAACCTAGCAAAACTTCCTTAATATAGATAGCCAATACAATGCTAAGAGATCTCTATGCTAAAATAGAAAGTCCTCTCCAAGATATGCGCCCCTCTCTCTCTCCTTTTGCCAGTAACAGATCAGAACTTGTCTCTCAAACTGAGCAAGTGAGTTGTGATCAAATGAGGTGCTAGCCTCCTTTATTTATACAAGTTCTGGCATGTGTGAAGTGTCTCTTCACTGGCAGGGCCGACTTCTCAATCTGGGTGGGTAAACGCACCTTTATTATATTTCTGGGTCTTCTTATTAACTGTTGGGGACGACTTCTTATTCTGCCTATTATAATTGTCCATTGACCAATCCACAAAAGGGGATTTGGTCCTATTACAATATCCGACATGATAAATCCACTATGGGGATTGATCCTATAAATAAAATATCAATAATAATAAGAATACTCTTTGCAGTTACATTATTTCAACATAATTTTCACAGAGGGAGTGAAGAAAGATCCCTGATGTCATTGTTGTCAAAGGGAGAGGAAATTGATAAGCATCAGAAATAAAAATATTTAAAAAATAAAAGGTTTCCATCAATGACAAAGGGGGAGAATGTTGGACATGGTGGTACGATATTTTCATTGATGTCAACAGGGTGCAAAAGAATCTAGTATTGATCTAAAAAAGAAGAAGACTTGGAAATCTTGAAATTATTGCAAGTAAATGTTATGTGTTAAAAGCAAATGGATCAACTTTGCAACACATAAATTAAAGGATTACTCATGCAAAATACACATAGATAGCAGCATAATCAATGAACATAAGCACATAAACACAGCAATTGATAAAGGAGTTTACCCCTCTCTTGGGCTACATATCCTGGTCCAGCTTCCAATGGATCATTATTATTAATTTCTCAAAGTGCTAAAAAAACATGCCTTACAATGCTCAAACTGACCAACCGACTGCTCCAATGGCTTCAGAGCGTCCAAAAACCCCTAGTTGGGCTTTTTTGGCACCTCAATCGGTCGAAAAACGAAGAAGTTAGGCCTCCTGGAAGTTCCCCCTTCAAGCTTGTTGTGTCTGCATCTACAAAACGCACCCTTGTTAAATGAACCTGGCACACATGCAATAAATAGCGTGAAAACTCATCACCGAACGCAACCGGGCCAATGGTGCAAACTGTAGGATGGTTATGGGCGCGCCAACCCCTAACCGCCTAGCACCTGGGCACATGGGAAGTTATAATATGACCTCGGGCTTTAAAACTTAACTGTTTGCCAACCGTTTGAAACCAAGACTTAATCCCCCCGCACACTTCGTATGGTCACATGTATAAAAGCACATGACCATGGGCTCCATTCCGTTATACCAACACCCGCGCATAAATGTTATAACATGGTCATATGTATTGAAACATGAAACCGCGGGTCGGGGCTAAGCCCCGACCCAGCCCCGACCCGACCCCCCTGCCGTTTTAAACAATAATCAAATTCAAATATCTTTGAAACCATATGGTTAATAAGAACCAATGGATGACGCGCTGGTAGGGCAGCCATTGTCAAAACTTACACCAGTGGGGAGGTTCGGGGGTCGAACCCCACAGACTCCAATACATTTTAATAAACAAAACAATCAACCAATACCGGGGTGCCACATGGCAGCCAATGATTGGGCCATGTGGCATCCAATCACTTGACCACACAATGCCACGTGTTGAGATATCATTCTCCCTCAACTGCCAACCAAACTCTGCCATGTCATCACATGCCATGTCATCATACGGTCGTACGTCCCTGCCACATCAGCCTGTACGGACTGTACAGTCAGCATCCTTTTTTTGCATGTTTGACTTTATGAACAGATTGCAATATCTATCGCTCCCGACGTCCATTTGAGACGAAACAAGTTGTGTTGGGTTCGCAACGACGAGGCCTACGCTCTCATCCGGTTTGAAGCGATTCTGAGCACTTTGAATTTTTGAGCAAAATTTGATCCCCTGATGACACCTCCCCATTAGGAAGCTTTTGGACCCCCAAAAGACTATTTTCAGTCTATGTGAAGATGAGGGTATAGTTCCCTCACCCTTCCAACCTCAATCCACTTGGCTTTGCTTGGATTCGTCCGTTTAAGACCAACTCGAAGATACTCCACATTTCCTCGTTTTGAAGTTCACATTTTCCTGTCAAGGATGGTGTCTTCATGCAGTTCTGTAAGATACTCTGGAGAAAAATCATCTATGGAAGGAATCTGAACATGCTCTCCTTGATCATCAATCAATGGAGGCTCATACAATTTCAAATTCTCAACATTAACAACTGCA
>ML826749.1:77145-89372 GCA_009831015.1 Picea engelmannii
ATACACATAGACAGCAGCATAATCAATGAACATAAGCACATAAACACAACAATTGATAAAGGAGTTCACCCCTCTCTTGGGCTACATCTCCTGGTCCAGCTTCCAATGGATCATTATTATTAATTTCTCAAAGTGCTCAAAAAACATGCCTTACAATGCTCAAACTGACCAACCGACTGCTCCAATGGCTTCAGAGCATCCAAAAACCCCTAGCTGGGCTTTTTTGGCACCTCAATTGGTCGAAAAACGAAGAAGTTAGGCCTCCTGGAAGTTCCCCCTTCAAGCTTGTTGTCTCTGCATCTACAAAACGCACCCTTGTTAAATGAACCTGGCACACACGCAATAAATAGCGTTAAAACCTAGCACTGGGTGCAACCGCGCTAACGGTGCAAACTGTAGGACGGTTATGGGTGCGCCAGCCCCTAACCACCTAGCACCTGGGCACATGGGAAGTTATAATATGACCTTGGGCTTTAAAACTTAACCGTTTTCCAACCATTTGAAACCAAGACTTAATCCCCCCGCGCGCTTCGTATGGTCACATGTATAAAAGCACACGACCGGGGGCTCCATTCTATTGTACCAACGCCCGTGCATAAATGTTATAACATGGTCATATGTATTGAAACATGAAACCACGGGTCGGGGCTAAGCCCCGGCCCGACCCCCNCCGTCGTTTTAAACAATAATCAAATTCAAATATGTTTGAAACCATATGGTTAATAAGAACCAATGGATGGCACGCTGGTAGGGCGGCCATTGTCAAAACTTACACCGGTGGGGAGGTCCGGGGGTCAAACCCCACGGACTCCAATACATTTTAATAAACAAAACAATCAACCAATACCGGGGTGCCACGTGGCAGCCCATGATTGGGCCATGTGGCATCCAATCACTTGACCACACAATGCCACGTGTCGATATATCATTTGCCCTCAACTGCCAACCAAACTCTGCCATGTCATCACATGCCACATCATCGTACGGTCGTACATCCCTGCCACATCCGCCTGTACGGACTGTACAGTCAGTGTCCTTTTTTTACCTGTTTGACTTTATGAACAGATTGCAATATCTCTCGCTCCTGACTTCCATTTGAGACGAAACGAGTTGCGTTGGGTTCGCAACGACAAGGCCTACGCTCTCGTCCGGTTTGAAACGATTTTGAGCACTTTGAATTTTTGAGCAAAATTTGATCCCCTGATCAAGTATAAACCCAAAGTTTAAAAGGAAGGACATTAATAGAATCTCAAAAGGGAGAGCACATTGCAGAAACGCTATCGAGATTGAAATCCCCACAGTAAAACTCCAAAATAATCAAGGAAGAATCTTATCCGTTGATATAGTTCTCAAAAAAATATTGGACTGTCAGATCACATAGAAGCCAGAGCCTACACAAAACAATCCCATGTGAAGGATCATGGAAATCTAATCATCCATTCAAATTTTTGGAGTAATCACAACCATCAGATCAGTTAGATCCACTTATCAAAGCCAAGTCGAAGGATAGTGTACGTTTCGGTACATTGGAGATAAGGCAGAGGAATGAACTCATGAAGTCACGAAATTTCGCAAGTCATTAGATCAAGGAGGGACTTCGGATGAATTCTCAACCATCCAATCAATTTTAGTGGAAGGACAGTGTAAGCAACAAATATCCCAGAGTCTCAAATTAAATGAACTACCATAAATCGTTGATCTGGAGTGAAAATATTGGAACTGTCGGATCACAGTAAAGGAAAGGAGATGGTAAACTCTGGTGATGACCACTTTGGTGAAAATAATCCAAGAATAGGTAATTTTACCCAAAGGCCGAAGCCCCCAAGTCACGAATTATCGTCAACCATTGATCTGGAGTGAAATATTGGAACCATTAGATCGCATAAAGGAAAGGAGACAATCAACTCTGACGCTGACCACTTCGGCAAAAAGGGTTCTAAGACATGTAAATTCACCCAAAGGTTGGAGCCTGAATTCCCGAAGTGAATGAGGGCCATCAGATCTGGGCAATGCATGGTGATCGTTGGATGAGGATAGGAGGGTCCAATGGTGGTCAACTTTGGTGCTGACCACTTTGGCGAAAAGGGGTCTAAAACATATAAGTTCACCAGAAGGCTAGGCAATGCATGGTGACCATTGGATGAGTATAGGCAGGTCCAATGGTGATCAACTTTGACGCTGACCACTTTGGTGAAAATGGGTCCAAAACATGTAAGTTCACCTGAAGGTTGAAGCTCTGAAGTCCTGAAGTGAATGAGGGTTGTTGGATCAAGAATTCAGGTGAAAATTAGACCGTCGAATATATGATCCAAAGGGGAAATACATATTACACTTCATGAGATCCATGTCATCAAGACCATGTCAGCAAGGACACATGGAAAAATCATATGGTGACAAGTGTCAAGGTCCAGTTGGCACTTTAGGTATACGTAAGTCATGAAACTAGGTGACACGTGGCAGCCACTCAGCCAGTGTTGTTAAATTATGAGCTCGATTCCAACTCAATACACTTCAACAATACCAAATCATAACTGAATAGCAATAAGTATGTAGATAAGTAAGCTTGCACATAAACAACACATATACCCTGGGGAAACCCTATACAGGGAGAAAACCCCCAGCAAACTATCTTCCTTTATTGCATTAATAATGTAAGATCACTTACAAATATCCACCATGAATGTCTTGCTCTTAAATAGCTTGCCAATATGACTCTGACCTGACAAATACCTAAGAGACCTTGCTTAAATACACCTCTCATATGTTTCCTTTATTGTTGATATACATCATTGATATGTTGTTGATATATGCCTATGATATGCAACCTTTATTGTTGATACACAACATTGATATGTTGCTTTGGTATGCTGCCTCTTTATCAATTATATGCTCCTCTATTGCTTCTCCCTTAACCTGCATATCAAAATTGTGTTGAAGAGAGGGGTCGACCTATGCTTATATAGGTTGAAGAGGAGAAGAGGAGAGGCTTGAAATAGTAACTTGTTTTCATGATTTAATCATAAATTAGCTTCATACTTTAGGTCGAACTTAGAACTAGACTCAAGACTGGTATACTTTAGTTCGAAAACAGAACTAGACTTGAGACTTCAGTTACAACTCAACATTACACTTTAGTTCGAAAATAGAACTAGACTTGAGACTGGTATACTTTAGTTCAAAAATAGAACTAGACTTGAGACTTCAGTTACAACTCAGCATTACACTTTAGTTCGAAAATAGAACTAGACTTGAGACTTCAGTTACAACTCAACATTACACTTTAGTTCAAAAATAGAACTAGACTTGAGACTTCAGNCAATTACAACTCAGCATCGCACTTTATTTCAAAAATAGAACTAGACTTGAGACTTCAGTTACAGCTCGACTCTTTACAAGGCAATTCAAAATTCTCTTCATGGTGGATAATGTTACACATTCCAACACACTAGATCAATACTTTTATATCATTTGCAATATTAGGAATATCGTTTGTTTCTAGCTCATGGGAATTTTATATTCAACCTAACTTTTTATATATGCTTTGAATTTTTCTCATGTCTCACAAGGCTTGACTAGACTCACAGAGGTTGTACGTTCCCCCTGACTTTTGCACTACTCTGTCTATGCTCACAGAGGTTGTACGTTCCCCTTGCCTTTTGCACTAAATTGTCTATGCTCACAGAGGTTGTACATCCCCCCCTGAATTTTTCATTAGACTTACATAGTATCTCGTTCATCCTGAATTTTGGTTTGACTCACAGAGGTTGTACGTTCCCCCTAGATTTTTTCAATACCTCACAAGACTAGTTGATTCTCCAAATATCTCTAGCTAGCCTCAGGGTGGCCCAAATGGCCTCTCATTGGAGAATGATTTTTGATGCTGCCAAATTTAACACTCCCTCTCAGTGAGGGAGTCATTTTCAGGCACACCAACCTTGACTCTCAGCTGCACAAACTATCTTGAGGTCAGAGGCTTGGTCAGGATATCAGTTACTTGCTCGCTCGTAGCTATGTACTGTAACTTTACAGTTTTTCTCTGGACCAAGTCTCGGATGTAGTGGTACCTCATGTCAATATGTTTTGACCTATCATGAAATACCAGGTTCTCTATCAATTTTATGCAACTTTGATTATCACAATGAACCACCATCATCTCGATCTTGTCACCAAACAACCCAAAAACCAATTTTCTAATCCATACTGCTTCCTTGCTAGCATCACTTGCTGCAATGTACGCAACCTATGTTGTACTCTGTGCAATGGATCCCTACTTCTGGCTTGACTAAGAGATCATAGAGGATCCTAAACTGAAGTAGTATCCGGAAGTACTCTTTTGATCCACTGGGATTCCTACCCAGTCAGCATCTGCATACCCATGCAGAAATAAACAACCATTGGATATATATCTCAGACCATAAGTAATGGTCCCCCTGAGATATCTCGAGATGTGTTTTGTTTCCATTGTTGGCCCTTGACCAAGTTTTCAGGATCCTTGGTCATGTTTGACCTATTTTTGGGACTTCGATAGGCTGTCGAAGGCGGAGCACAAGATGAAGTGGAGATCATGGGATCTCGACCCCTTTTTAGGGATTTTTGGGTTTTGGGCTTATGTAACGGGTATGGGAATGTCGGACCGTGGGTTTACCCATTCTTAGGCCTATTTTGTATGTATAAATAGATGCTAAGGTGATGTAGTGAGTATGAATGGATAAGTTCCCTTTGGCTAGATGCAAGTGATGGTTGTAGTCCAATCTATGTGATCGACAGTTCTAAGTGCTAAGTGGATATTGCTTTTGTGCATACTATGTGAGACTTGTAGAGCTAAGTGCAAGTCATTGTAAGAGACTGTGGAAGGATATGTGCTTAGATCTACTCAGGGAAGGAGGATCTAGAGAGCTGCGTAGATCCCCTATCCTCTACGGAGTAGGGTTTTTTAGGCTCTGTGCATGTAACTGATTGAAGAAGCTAATAAAGAAGAGAAGAGTTGGTGAACATAGCCCCAGTGTTGGGGTGAACCACGTACATGTTGTGTTTCTCTCCTTTGTGCTATGTATTGATGTGTTTATATGTTAATGTGCTTAGTGCTTCAATATAGATGAATGATAGATAGATTTGTTGATGCTTAGTGCTTAAATACTTTAGATATGAATGAATACTATGATACTCTGTAATTAGGGTTTAATTGCACTGTAAATAAGACTGGATATTGATGAATGTTAACTGTTGAGTTCTCTGTCAAGTGTTAGAATCACAGATTTGTGTCCCAGCTAAGGTTACAAACATCTGAGTCCTACAACCACCCTTGCAGGTGTTGCCGAAAGGGCTGGTAGTTAGGGTTTTGTTGGTGTGTTGTTGTAGCATTGAACCCTAGGTCTTCCCCTGTGACAACAAATGGTTCCATTGTCAGGAACTGAAACTGTGATTGTTGGGAACTAAGAAAAAAGAAGCTTTATGCGAAGATCTGACCTGAAATTGTGAAAGCTCTGTGCGTAGATCTGTCACTCTAGTGTGCAGTATTACACTCAATCTGTGAAGCTCTGTGCTAATAAAAGAAGCTCGACCTGAAGAAAATAGGTAATATCTGAATGCTTTGTGTTCTGATAGAGTTAAGAATAGTGAAAAGTTTTAGATATTGAAGCTTTGTGCTCTGCTGAAGATAATATTAGTGGAAATTTTTGTTTCTAAAGTATGGATCTAGGTATGTTTGATAAGATTTTTCCTAGCTTGATAACTAGGGCACTGGTAGATGAAAGAAGATTTGATATAAGTATATCTGATAAGAATACTGAAAGATATGTTATACCTATGCATAGAGAGAATGTTTGGACTAACAAATGGATGCAGGATCCTAGAAATATTTTTTTACAGGTTAACTACCATGATCCTAGTGCGCAGTACAGGAGAGAGGTTGGGTATAATTTAAGATAAAGAGAGGATTAACCCTTTGTTACAATTGCAGAAGACCGGGACATTTGGCTAAGGAATGCCCTAGTAGAAGACCTAGTTGCCTCTGTTGTAAATCTATGGACCATGAAGTTTTGGATTTCCCTAGAATGATTGCTAATATTGAGAGAATGAATATGAACCAAGAAAACCCTAAGGTAGATCTAGAAACTGAGATTATGACAGAACCCCGGAAAGAGTCGGAGAAAGTATTGCTACAGATGAAAGAAACCCTAAATGACCACTGACATATCATCTTATCAGAGATCTTCAAAGAAAAAGAGTGCATAGAAGCAAGAATAGGAGACTTCGACATTGACTGTGTTCTGGATGAGGAAACACAAGTAAATATTATGACAGAAAGAACTTGGGAAATTCTAGGAAAGCCTGCTATGATTCCTTCATTGGGAGGAATAGGGTTATTTAGAGGAAATCTGATAAGCCTATGTGTAAGGCTCACCCAGATATCTATGAACGCCAATGGAACTTGGACAGAGGAAGAATTTGAAGTTGTTAAATTTATTGAGAACAACACTCCATTTGCTATGTTACTAGGGAAACCTTGGATTGAAGGAGATCAAGCCAGAAGAAAAGAAGAAGAAATCCTAGAGCAGAAGAAACAAGAGTTAAAATATTTCATGACTAGGAGGATTGCACACTTGATTGAAGAACAGGAGAATCGAACAAAGATATTTAAAACCAGGGATTTGGATGTCAAACTAGGAAGAACACTAGAAGACCCGCAGAAGGATGAAGTAAATATTCCAGATACAGATGAAGTATTACCCATGATTTCTAGGAAAGAATATCAACAACGCAAAGTTACTCTGCTAAAAGAAGATAAGAATCTGAATCGAAAAAGGAATTATGAGATGAAGCTCACCGGAAAGAAGGCTAGAAAACTAAGTAAGAAGAGAGCTAAGATCGAAAAGTTACAGAAGGCTCTCGAGGGAACTTCGCAGAAGGAAAAATTGCAAAATTGGAACTTCCCCGGGATATCAAAACTGCATCACATGGCACTTCGCCATGGCAAAGAAATATAGCCGTTGGGGATAGTATAACCGTTAGACCAACGACCCAAACGAGTAGAAAGGAATTTATGGTTAGAAATTTCACCACCATACCGTTAGGACCACACCATAATGGACATAACTAAGTTAATGAAGGATTCTCAACCATTGCAAGAGATATGTTGCCAAGTTATATATTTATCCTGTCGTGCCACACAATGAGAACACTTTTTCCAACCGTGAATCTGAGCTCGCAGAATAGTTGATTTTTCACAATGATCATCACTCTATTTCCATCAATCCCATTTCATTGAGCAGTTACTCTTCGAACCCGAGATATTCAACCACGAGTGTGCATGTCAGACAAGCTTAGCATTGCAGAGAAAATTGTCAAAGAAGTTCTCATTGACCTAATGGTTGAAAGAGTAATGTCTGAAAGAGAAATGTCTGCAAGTATTCAAGCATCATCCATGAGAGGAGTGCAAGCCTCTCCATCTACTTCTCGCAGAGCTAGATCATCTTGACCATCAATGAATAAGAAAACCAAACACAGAGATGACCTAGCAAATGCGAAGCTGATCCCAACCATATTGCCCGACTACATCCCGCCTCTGGCCGGCGCGGTGAGTCCTAATAGTGTGCCAAGAGATTTTGAGTACACCATGGTTACTGCATACGTCCTGAAGGGGATACATGCAGTAAGAGCACAGCAGGACAAGATCGCAGCGTTGAATTTCAGTGACTTCAACCTCAGAGATCGCAAGAACTATAGCATGCTCACCTTGTACAAATACTTGACCAAGACGAAAGGGAATAAATCAAAGATAATCCCCCAGCCGTGGACGATGAACCTCACGCAGTCCACCCTGTTAAATGTAATGAAAATCCCACACTTCGGAAGGCACCAGGAAGTGAATGCATGTGTCAAGTTATTACTTTCATGTTACCATGGCGGTTACTTATGGCTAGACCACTGTATCAGAGTCAATCTGATGTTGATCCATAGGATCACCGGATTAAGTATGCAAGGACCCGACTCGCAGGAGTTCTATCCAGGAAAATCCACAGATCGCGCACTAGCATATAAGATCAAGGATACATACGACGATGTTGAAAAGGGGACTCGAGGCTACAAGGTAGCCTCCATCCAGAATGGCGCAGTGCGCATAGCCTACCAGCTAATAGTCGTAAAGTTAGTAAGAAAGAACAGAATTACGCAGGCCCCAGGCTTTGTCGTTGACCTCGTAGGGAAGTGCATGGAAGGTCTACAAATGAACTGGGTGAAGTACCTAGTTAATCAGTTGGAACTAGACTGTCGGGAAGCACAGGATTAGGGCTACGAGTTTCACTTTAGTTGGCTCCTTATCCTCATCGCTTTTGTTGCTTGGGAGATGATGGAAGGTGTGACCTTCCCGGATATCAAGCCATTAGAGCCACTTTCCACGAAGTTCACCATACTCTGGTACTTGAGTGATATGAATAAACAGTGGCAGTCAAATGTTGTTTTTCATACATATTACCTTCAGTTGAAGAGAGCCATTGAAGATGAACCTCGCATGACTCTGAACACCCTATAGAGGTTCCGACCCCTGATAAATTTCTGCGCAGATCAACACTTCATCTACATTACAGTGTGAGCCGATGAAAATAAAGAGCAGCTTCAGTCGTACTACAAACTCACAGAAGAGGACCTGGAGGAGATCACTAAGGACTGGTTGATAGACCTCCTTATTCCCGCAGACCCTACAGAGATGTCCGACCCTGACAGCCCAGAAACCACACACAAAGAACATGATACACACATGCCTAGCAGAACGAAGAAGACAGAAGAGGTCCAAGATTTAAGCAGTGCCTCAGGAAAGACTGCTTTAGTATCACTTGACTGAGGGGGTGATGACAAAGTAGAAAAGATAAATGATAAAGGAGCTTAACAGAATCAAGGCAAAGTAACACCGCCTAGAGATGAGACCGATCCCTTGAAGAAGAGGTAGGTTTCTCCCACGAAGCCTTCTTCCTGGAATAAATCCAGAGCCACTTTGACGAAAATGTAGACTGTGCTTACTACCGATGATTTTGACTTCATCATCGCGGCTCTAAACGACGCTTCGTTGGAAATCATGGAGAAACAAGAAGCCAAGCAGGAGGAAATGTATGATAGAATTGAGGTCAAACTCTGAGGGGTATAGTAGGCCCTTCATTCCATCCGTGCACTCTCCATCGTGCCCCTGCCATCAGAAGAACTAGAGTTGGGATATGAGCCAGACCAACTCCACCAACTAGTTGATGCAGTCGAATCTCACCTTCATCGCGCACAAGAAGAAACAGAACAAGCCACCTAGGCCTTGAAGCAAGTGCAAGGTGTAATCATAGAGAAATGCAGAGTTGCAGAGCAATAAAAGGTTGCTCTCCATGCAAAATTCAAAGAAGAGAAAGCCCAGATGCAACAAGAAAAAGAACAGTTGCTTGCAGAGCAACTCAAAGTGAAGGAAGCAGTCAACAGAGCACTCTGCTCTGTGACAAGTTTAGAGCCACAAGTAGAAGACTGAGTCATGCATCAAGTAGAGAAGCTCACAGAAGATATCTAGTAGCTGCAACAATGAATAACAGAATTAGAGCTCTGCACTGTACCCAACACCCTGCAGGATGTAAGGGACCAAAGAGAAGCAATTGCTCGAAGCACAATTGAGAGAATAAAGGCCCTTACCATGGAATGTAAGAAACTCACTAATCACAGTGCCCAGACCTATGAGCAAATCAGTGAGAATCCAGAACTGAAGGAACTGGAGTCACATCTCCAAGAGGTGAAGTATCAAGTAGAAATGATATAGGCGTAATTGAATCCCCTGTCAGTTGTGGAAAGAATGAAGCAATCCCAGGAGCAGTTCACTGCCTACTAGCAGGTCCACTCTATCCAGATAAAAGTCATGGAAGTGACTAAGAGGCTCCAACCTGTACAGGATAAGGCTTACCAACTATTGACAAAGATCGAAGGCTGAGGAGTGGAATCGAGCAAGTCATCATTGCAGTTGAGTAGAGCCTAGAGGGACCTGTCAACGAAGCAATCATACAAGAGTTCGTTGAACAAGAGGTCATGGCATGACAACAAGTCGAAGCAGCTCGAGCCAAGCTCGAGGATTTTGAAGCAGAACTAATCAGAGCAGAGTGAATCAAGATGAGTCACAGGTGAGTGTTGGGGGCCTGCTATCCCTTGACCAAGTTTTGAGAATCCTTGGTCATGTTTGACCTATTTTTGGGACTTCGACGGGTTGTCGAAGGCGGAGCGCAAGACAAAGCGGAGATTGTGGGATCTTGGCCCCTTTTTAGAGATTTTTGGTTTTTGGGCTTATGTAATGGGTATGGGAATGTCGGCCCATGGGTTTACCCATTCTTAGGCATATTTTGTATGTATAAATAGATTCTAAGGCGATGTGGTGAGTATGAATGGATAAGTTCCCTTTGGCTAGATGCAAGTGATGGTTGTAGTCCAATCTATGTGATCGACAGTGCTAAGTGCTAAGTGGAGATTGCTTTTGTGCATACTATGTGAGACTTGTAGACCTAAATGCAAGTCATTGTAAGAGACTGTGGAAGGTTGTGTGCTTAGATATACTCGGGGAAGGAGGATCTAGTGAGCTGCATAGATCCCCTATCCTCTGTGGAGTAGGGTTTTTTAGGCTCTGTGCATGTAATTGATTGAAGAAGATAATAAAGAAGAAAAGAGTTGGTGGACATAGCCCCAGTGTGGGGTTGAACCATGTACATGCTATGTTGCTCTGCTTTGTGCGATGTGTTGATGTGTTTATATGTTAATGTGCTTAGTACTTCAATATAGATGAATGATAGATAGATTTGTTGATGCTTAGTGCTTAAATACTTTAGATCTGAATGAATATTGTGATACTCTGTAATTAGGGTTTAACTGTGTTGTAAATAAGACTGGATATTGATAAATGTTAACTGTTGAGTTCTCTGTCAAGTGTTAGAATCACATATATGTGCCCCAACTAAGGTTGCAGACATCTGAGTCCTGCAACCACCCCTGCCACTAACTCGGGTAAGACTCCATCTGCTTCGCAGGTGTTGCCTAAAGGGTTGGTAGTTAGGGTTTTGTTGGTGCGTTGTTGTAGCGTTGAACCCTGGGCCTACCCCTGTGCCAAAATCCACCCAGTGTCTCAGTCTTGGTTCAGTCATGAACTTACTCATTGCAATCATTGCATAGCATATATCTGGCCTAGTGTGGATCATGTGCATCAATGATCCAATAAGCTACCTATACATGGTGGGATCCACCAAATATGAACCTATATCATAATCATGCAGCTTCCTCAGGTTGGTAATCATTGGAGTAGACATGGATTTTCAATCCATCATACCAAACCTCTTTACTACATCCACTGTGTATTTTCCTTGTGCCATAAATATCTCGCCCTGTCTTTGCCATACTTCCAATCCTAGGAAGTAATGCATCAAGCCTAAGTATTTCATCTCGACCTATGAGGTTATCTCCCTCTTACACCAGGCTATTATCCCTTCATCTCATGTTATAAAGAGATCATCAACATACAAGATTAGTATAACAGGTTGATTACCTTTTACCTTGAAGTACAAATTTGCATCAGCATCGCTTTTCTGAAATCCCAAGTGTTAAGAACCAAATATCAATATAGCATAGAAAAACCTCAGAAAAAGTACTCACCGCCTTGAAAAAGAGATAATTTCAGATAATAATCCTCTTCGAGGGGGAAACCTCCTTTTACCCCACTTAAATGTTCAAGTACGAGATCATTCAAAATGAAAATGTCTCCTTGGTATATATAGGAGACTAGGAGGTATAATTACAATTAATGGCCTAAAGCCGACATAAATAAAATAACATTACTAATATAATATGCCCCAATTAAGGGGTAATGAGCCAATATTAGGGCTTAACATGCCCCTCCCCTTGAGACAAGTGTTGTCTGCAACGCTTGAGTAACTCTGGATGCTTCTGTATAAAAGACTCATCTTCCCAAGTGGAATCTGCAGCCGGTAGTTTCCTCCATTTAATGAGATACTCTGAAATGGATCTATTCCTCAGCTGGTGAATTTTTGTGTCAGTGTTGGCTTCAGGCTCCAATATGATTTTTCCTTCCTCATCAAGTTCTGGAAATATAGTTTGAATTGGGATCTTGTCACCTATAACCTTCTTTAAGCATGAAACATGGAAAACTGGGTGTACTCGTGAAGATGCAGGAAACTCCAATTTGTATGCCATAGTACCAATCTTTTGCAACA
>ML826749.1:93116-110389 GCA_009831015.1 Picea engelmannii
TGGAGGCTTATTTGGTGTAGAAGTTCCCTTTTTGGGTGGCATGTTGGCCAAGTATCACTTTTGAACCTTGATTTTGAGGTGGTTCTGCTAGACAATCTTTCTTCTATTGTATCTCCCAAGTTTTGGCCCTTCTGGGTATAAAAATTTATTTTATGTAGTTATCTGATATTTCTTCTTTACAATGCCATAGGTCTGATCAAAATTGGATGTGCCAGGTGGAATTTACGGTAACTTCCCCACAACTTGTCGATTTTTGGCCTTTCCAGGAGATCTCACTTATATAGCATTCCCCGCACAAAATAATTGATATTAAATTTTGAAACTCATACCAAACATACTGCAGACTGTCCATGATCCAATGAAACCAGTCCCACTCAATTTGGATACTCTAGGAAGACGTTATGATTGTTTTACTTGGAGCACCTTCTTGAGACTAGTCAATAGGACTAGTCAGATACCCTATCTTACACAGGGTGTATCTACAAATTTAAGATGACCCAAAAGATAAAAAATTTACCACATATACCTTACTAATTTCTGTGAATAGTCTCCATATTTTAGGGTCTGAAACGTTACAAAAAAAAAATTATAGTGAAAATTCTGCAATGACTCAATTCAGGATGATTCCAAAAGCCTATCTTGTATAGACTGTAGCTCTAAAAGTATAAGGCCTCAGGAGCTGAAATTTGAACCCAACGTACCTTGATCCGTCTACTAAATATCCTCCAATTTGTTCCTTCTGAAACATTGTAGAAAAAAAAGTTATAGCAAAAATTCCAATGTGTCTCAGATGTAGCAGCAAAACCCCAAGACCTTGAGCTCTGATACCATATGTTAAGAACCAAATATCAATATAGCATAGAAAAACCTCAGAAAAAGTACTCAATGCCTTGAAAAAGAGACAATTTCAGATAATAAGCCTCTTCGAGGGGGCAACCTCCTTTTACCCCACTTAAATGTTCAAGTCCAAGATGATTCAAAATGAAATGTCCCCTTGGTATATATAGGAGACTAGGAGGTATAATTACAACTAATGGCCTAAAGCCGACATAAATAAAATAACATTACTAATATAATATGCCCCAATTAAGGGTTAATGAGCCAATATTAGGGCTTAACACCAAGATTTTAAGAAATCCATCAATCTTGTCATACCAAACTCTGGGAGCCTGCTGAAGACCATGCAAGGCCTTCCTTAGCTTGCATACATGAGTTCCTTTGATATGTAGTACAAAACCATTTGGTTGTTCTATAAAGACCTCCTGTTCAATATTTCCATTCAAGAATGTTGTTTTTACATCCATCTAATGTAGCTTCCAACCAAGAGTGGGAGCTAAAGCAATAATAGTTCGAATGGAGGTATACCTAGCTACAGGGGAAAAAGTCTCTTCATAGTTGATTCCTTCTTTCTGAGTGAAGCCTTTGGCTACAAATATTTCTTTGAAATTTTCCACACTTCCATCAACTACATGTTTGATCTCATAGATTCATTTGGAAGAAACCACTGACTTGTCTTTTGGCCTCGGCACAATGTCCCAAACATTTTTCTTTATAATAGACCTATATTCATCAAGCATGGCATCCTTCCATAATTGTAATTTATATTCTTCTTCAAATGAAGAAGGTTCGACATCACTAATGTTTCTCATCAGTGCAACATAGCCTCCAAGCCTATGAGGCCTCTTCCTTTCCCTGAAAGTTCCTTTGGGAGAAGTTATCCTTTCTGCTTCCTACACTATTTCTTTAAGCCACCTTGGCTTCCTTTTGGTTGTAGGTTATTCAAAATTGTTTTCTAACACTTTGGCAGGTTCTAGGGGCTCATTTCTTGGCCCTTCATGAGGTTCCTCCCTCTGATCATCTGACTCTTCATTTTCAAAAGAGGGTGAAGCTGGTTGAACTGCTTCTGATTCCTATTGAAGCTCTCTGGATTTCTTAAATGTGGCTTCCTCATGGAAAGTCACATATCTTCTTACCTCTATGTGCCTCTGACCTGGCACATAAATCCTATAAGCCTTAGATTTCTCACTATACCCCACAAAAACCCCTTTCTTCCCTGACGATTCCATCTTTGTCCTCTTTTCCTTAGGGACATGAATATACACAGGACACCCAAATATCCTTAGATTCCCTACTTCAGGTTTGATCCCTGAGAATACCTCTTTAGGAGTCTTGTCCTTCAAGATAGCATGTGGACACCTGTTATGAATATACACGGCAGTGGAGGTAGCTTCTTCCCATAAAGAATTTGGAAGATCCTGGTCAAACATCATTTCTTTTGTTGCCTCACAAATTGCCATGTTTTTCCTCTCAGCAACTCCATTTTGTTGAGGGTTATATGGCATGTTCAACTGTCTCTTGATTCATGCTGACTTGCAGAAATCCTCAAACTAGAGAGATTCAAACTCTCCTCCATTGTTTGTTCTAAGGATTTTGATGTGTTTCCCTGCCTGTTTTTCAATAAAGGCTTTGTACTCTTTGAATTTATCAAAAGTGCCACTTTTAGCTTTAAGGAAATATATCCAACATTTTCTTGAGTAATCACCAATAAAAATGACATAATACAAACAACCATTGAGTGAGGGAGATGACATGGGACCACATACATCAGAATGAACCAGATCTAAGATGCCCTGAGCTCTGTTGTCACTACTAGGAAATGATTTCTTTATATTTTTACCTAGCATGCATCCCTTACAAATTTCATTGTTACTAAGAGAAATAGAGGGCATGCCACATACCATTTTCTATAGATCTAGAAGAGATTTGTAATGAATATGTCCAAGTCTTCTGTGCCACAACTCGTTGGAGCTAGTCACGTCATGAGCCAATGCCTGAACTGAATGTCCTGACATGACATATAGTCCTCCGCTACGAGTTCCAATGGGTTCTGATGTACTTAAGTGGCTACCTTTAGCCCATAGTAGTGCCTTCCTATCCTTGAATATCACCCAATATCCCTTGTCCTCAAGGGTTGCAACTAATAGCAGATTATTCTTGAGCCCTGGAACATATAATACTTCATCAACATGAAGTCTAGTACCAGATTCCAATCTGAATGAGATAGAGCCTACTCCCTCTATCTTGTAACATTTGTCATCCCCAAGCTCAACATGCTCTGCAAAATATTTTGTCTCGGAATATGAGAGGATATCCTTGAACCCTGTCATGTGATTTGATGCACCACTGTCTACTAACCAAGTTTTCAACCCCGTGAAAACTGAAATGGATAAGGAAGGAACCAAGTAATACTCTTTTCTATTTTCTTTCTCATTAGAAGGACTTTTCTCATTTCTTTTGGATTCATCATCCTCAACAGTTGAGGCATGATGTTTCCCTTTCCTAGGATATTTCTTTCTAAACCAAAAATCTTTAGCAAAATGACCCAACTTATTACAACTAAAGAATTTAATCTTAGATGTATCAATATTCTTGCCTTTGAATGTACCTTTGGTGTTTGGCTTCCTCTGAGAGCCTTTCTGGAAAGTGATTTTCTTATTTCCCTTGAATCTTGATGCTAAAGTTGAGTGCTCTTCTTTCGTTGGCTCACTCCTGGTAGTTGTGCAACTCTCCTCCTAGAGGAAATCATGCCATAACCTCTCAAACGTGGGTTGAATCTCTCTCCCACTTACACTGGATAAGAAAGTCTCCCATGAAGAAGGAAGACCGTAAAAAATGGCCTGCACTAAATCATCATCGTCCAATGTCACCCCTGTGACCAAAAGATGATCTCTGATATGGGATATCCTGGAACAAAAATATGCCAGTAATTCACCTTTCTCCACCTTCAAATAATTAAGCTTGTGCTTAAGTGTCCTCTTCTGACTTGGAGCATGTTTCTCATACAGATTCACCAAGGTATCCATATAGTGCTTGGTATTCATTAACTAAGTCATTGCAGGAATTATACTGTCTTTGACTGAGTCAAAGATGATTTTCTTAGCCTTTGCTTGACTCTTCTTGAAGGTCGCTCTTCCTGCATTATTTATGGGTTCCTCCACCACTGTGATCACATACTTCTCAATATCATGCTCTTGCAAGATATTTGTTATCCGGAGCTTCCACACATTGAAGTTGGTAACTCCTTCGAGCCTATCCTCAGCCTTGACTGAAATGGAGGATGTCATGGACTTCACACTGGAAACTTAATCAAGATAGCTTGGATCTATGTGTACATTTTTCTGCACTTCAACACGTTTAACTCACCCTAAGCTCTGATACCATGTTAAATTATGATCTTGATTTCTTATGAGGATTAATTATTTTATTTTCTTCAACACTTTGATTCCATCTTAATACACTTCAACAATACCAAATCATAACTGAATAGCGATAACTATGTAGATAAGTAAGCATGCACATCAACAACACATATACCCTGGGGAAACCCTGTATAGGGAGAAAAACCCTAGCAAACGATATTCCTTTATTGCATTAATAATGTAATATCATGTACAAATATCCAGCATGAATGTTCTACTCTTAAAGAGATTACCAAGATGACTCTAACCTAACAAAGACCTAAGAGACCTTGCTGAAATACACCTCTGATATGTTGCCTCTATTGTTGATATACAACATTGATATGTTGTTTGATGTATGCCTCTGATATGCAGCCTCTATTGCTGATATACAACATTGATATGTTTCTTTGGTATGTTTCCTCTTTATCACTGATATGCTCCTCTATTGCTGATATACAACATTGATATGTTGCTTTGGTATGTTGCCTCTTTATCACTGATATGCTCCTCTATTGCTAATATACAACATTGATATGTTGCTTTGGTATGTTGCCTCTTTATCACTGATATGATCCTCTGTTGCTTCTCCCTTAACCTGCATATCAAAACTGTGTTGAAGACAGGGGTCGACCTCTGCTTATATAGGCTAAAGAGGAGAAGAGGAGAGGCTCTAAATAGTAACTTGTTTGCATGCTTTAATCATAACTCAACTTCATACTTTAGTTCGAACTTAGAACTAGACTTGACACTGGTATACTTTAGTTCGAAAATAGAACTAGACTTGAGACTTCAGTTACAACTCAACATTACACTTTAGTTTGAAAATAGAACTAGACTTGAGACTGGTATACTTTAGTTTGAAAATAGAACTAGACTTGAGACTTCAGTTACAACTCAGCATTACACTTTAGTTCAAAAATAGAACTAGACTTGAGACTTCAGTTACAACTCAGCATTACACTTTAGTTCAAAAATAGAACTAGACTTGAGACTTCAGTTACAACTCAACATTACACTTTAGTTCAAAAATAGAACTAGACTTGAGAATCCAGTTACAACTCGACTCTTTACAAGGAAATTCAAAATTCTCTTCATGGTGGATAATGTTACACGCACCAACGCACTAGATCAATACATTTATATCATTTGAAATATTAGGAATATAATTTGTTTCTAGCTCATAGGAATTTTATATTCAACCTAACTTTTTCTAGATGCCTTGACTTTTTCTCATGGCTCACAAGGCTTGACTAGGCTCGCAAAGGTTGTACTAGTCCCCCCTAACTTTTTCACTAGTCTGTCTCTGCTCACAGAGGTTGTACGTTCCCCCTAACTTTTGAACTAGACTATCTATGCTCATAGAGGTTGTACGTTCCCCCTGACTTTTTCATTAGACTTACATAGCATCTCATTTGTCCTAAATTTTTGTTTGACTCACAGAAGTTGTACGTTCCCCTAGATTTTGTCAATACCTCACAAGACTGGTTGATTCTCCAAATCTCCCTAGCTAGCCTCAGGGTGGCCTATATGGCCTCTCATTGGAGAATGACTATCGATGCTGCCAAATTTAACAAATGCCACATCAACAGTGGCATCAACAAGATACGTCACTATGGGAGTATGTCCTTCGGCGATATCTAGTTTCTCCTACTAGAAAATAGTCGAAGCATCAAAGGGCGAAATTCTGAAGTGAACAAGAATCATCCATCTCAACATGCAATTAAAACATGATCGTTGATCTTGATAAGTGATTAAGCACATGTTTGGCTTAACACCTAGCCACCGCCTATGGTTGTATGGAATAGAGGCCCTGAAGTGTTTCTGTGTGAAATTTAACACACTGAATAAGAAATTTCTCTTGTTCAAGAAGGAACGTTGAACTAGATAGGATCTGGACTTTGTCTTGATTTATCTTAGGTAATCCAATACTTGCAATACATTAAAAAGATAATCAAAAATCTTAGATCTGATCAACGTAAATTAAGAATGAAATAAAGAGGCATGGGATCGAGTTAAAACAAAATCGATCCATATCAGTGATCGATTTATGAAAATCCCTCTCACTAAATTGAAAATATTTCACGATAATGTATGAATATAATGGAGAAAAACAAACATTATTATTGTTAATTTAAATGAAGAGGTGCGATGGTCCAAATAAATGGACACAATGATTCAACGCTCACACCAGTTGGAAAACTATATAAGCAAGAAAAAATGGTGAAGAAGAAGTGTCTATGTAGTTTAGATCATAAAATCAAAGCAGAAGCAGAGTCCAAGAGGAATTGATGATACTTATGCAGTGAGGGTGGAAGGGAGGAGCAAGGAAGGATTCATATCATTTACTAGATAAGGGATTTGGTGCTTCCTAGGGTTGGTTCCCTAAAGTCAAGGGAGTTGGTGCTTCCTAGGTTTGGTTCCCTAAAGACAAGGGAGTTGGTGCTTCCTAGGGTTGGTGCGCTAAAAAAAAGGGAGTTGGTGCTTCCTAGGGTTGGTGCCCTGAAGAAGGGATTTGTGTCTCCTAGAGTTGGTGCTCTAAAAAGGATTGGTGTCCTTCACTATTCTATATAAAACCTTGTAATTCATGTTAATTATATTTATATAATTTATTTTAAATACAAGTCCATTGTTGATCTATTGTGGTAATTAATAAAATATCAAAGTAATCATTAATTATTGAAAAAGGGTAATATTGATTCACCCACCCTCTCAATATTTCCAACAAACATCTCAGATGGATAACTTGGAGGAAACAATTATTAAATCCACTTATATGGAATAAATTATGATTGATATGGGTGTCGACCCTGACATTATCTTGGGAAAATTACAAAGGCAGTGGGGAGGCTTAAGTATTGATAATCAAGGAGCCTCTAGTTCAAGAAAGAATGAATAATTCAAGCCATGACTGACCTAAAATCAAACAATTGGAGGAGGATTTTTCAAGGGAACCATACCATATGTGAAGGTAGACCCTATTGCGGCACAAGAAACCAAGCAAAGAATTGAAATTGCGCAAATGAATAGAACTATCAGGAAAATGCAGAATGAGATAACCAAACTAAGAAGGGGGGATAATAATGTAGCAAATCCGAGAATGTCGGTCCAAGAGAAAAGAAGGAACCCTCCCTAAGAAAATAGAGTGAGGTTTGAAAAAATGGATAATCCGCAAACACCAAGGGTCCCTAGGCAGCCAACCCCTAATGCAGTTGTTATGGATAATGTATATGATGAGAAAATGGTTGAGCAAGAGAACTATTATTCACCTTATGAAAGTTTTCAAACTATACAGATGGACAGATGCGAGATGTCCATGTATATATTTGAAGAAGGAGACAATGACCCCAACTCGTAAGAAAATATCACCCAGACAAGAGGATTTGTAAATAGATCCAAGAATAAAAATTATTCTGAAAAGGAAAACGAAAAAGATAAAGAAAAAATGAATGAGAAAAGGGAAAATGAGAAAAAGATGGATAGCGTTGGAAGTGAGAAGCAACACCTGATGTCAAACTCCAATCAGATGACATACAATGTTGTAGAGGAATTAAGTAAACTAAGGATAACTCTTCCTTTTACAAAAGTGGTGAAGATTCCCCAACAAAGGGAATTTTTTTTTGAGATTATTGGATGATCTGTCTGAAAAAGCAGAAGTTGTTGTTACAAGTCCAAAACAAATCCATAACAAATCAATCGTCAAGTTGAGAGGTAAAATTCCTCCCTTTTATATTTCAATTGAAAATCATGATGTTGCACTTCATAATTGTTTAGTTGATACTGGAACGAACAATAATATTATGCCATTGGCAATCATGGAGGAATTGGGCATGAACTGTACCAGATATTACGAGATTGGTGAAAGTATATATGCAATTGATTCCAGACAAGTGCTAGCTTATGGAGAAATCAAGGACTTTTATGCTTGGATCACGACGGCTCCACATATTATTATAGTTTTCAATATTATTGTGGTAGACCTTCCTCCGACACATGGATTTGTTTTGGGAAAATATTTATCATCCATGATCGGGGGATACATAATGAACGATGGAAGCTACATGATGCTTCTAGACAAAGAAGGAGAGATGATTAAGGTTCCCCGTGAACCCAGGAAACCATTTTCTTTCAAAAAGAAGAATAATGAATTAATGGAAGATTATATAGATGTTGGGATTGGAAATTATGTTATCCTAGAAATGGAACACATTGAAATCCTGGAGCAAATTCAAGACATGGAGAATCAAGAGAATCTATTTGAAGGTTATTGAAGGATATCATTTGATGGAGCTTGTTCAAGATCTGGGAGTGGAGTTGGAATTGTACTTGTAATTCCAGGGAAGATTATGCATCCACATGCTATCAGACTTGAATTTTCATGTACTAATAATGAGGTAGAATATCAATCTTTGATTTAGGGAATGATTCTTGCACAAGAAATGAATATAGAACATCTAGCTGTGACTGGCGACTCCGAGTTGTTAATTAATCAAGTCACCCATAGGTATAAAATCAAGAAGGAAAGACTCAAATTATATTTCAAAAGAGTTAACGAATTGATGGAATATTTCATCTCTTTCAACGTTTCTTTCATTTCAAGGGAGAAGAATCAAAAGGTAGATTCATTGGATTTTGCGGCCTCATTGTCAAACCCAGATGATATTCAAAGCAAAACATACTTTCAAGTAGAAAGAGTATTTCGACCTTTTGTACCTGATAACCTGGAATATTTACAAGTATTTGAGAATGAAAAACTATTGGAAAAAATTATCTTGAACAATGATGATGATGAAGACAATCACATATCACTTGTCCCGAAGAATTCTATTCAATCGAAGTCTCTTTTTACGAAATACGATCATGCTAAGAATCTCCTGGAAGAAATTTCACTCCGAAAGGTTCAAGAAACAAGAAAGATCAATATTGGAACTGACAGTTCCCAAAAATATGTCAACTTGGGAGTCGATTGCACCATTGAGGAAGTTGATCAATATGTTGCATTATTTAAATAATATATTGGTGTGTTCACATGGACTTATGATGATTTGAAAGCTTATGAAAAAACAATATTTCAACATATTATTCCTTTGAGAGAAGAAGCAAAGTCGATCAAGCAAAAAATAAGGATGATGAACCCCAAATTAAAACCTATGGTAAAGGTTGAATTGGATAAATTAAATAAGGATGGAATAATATATCCCATTTGGCATTCTGATTGGATTTCAAACCCTGTGATAGTAAGAAAGAAGACCAGGGAGATTCAGATGTGTTTAGATTTCAGGGATCTTAACAAAGCAAGTATAAAGGATAGTTATCCTTTACCTAACATGAAGTTTCTTCTCTAGCAAGTCACGGGATCAGCTTGCATGTCTATGTTAGGTCATTTTTATGGGTATAATCAAGTCTTGGTTGTTGAGGAAGACAGAGAAAAGTCAACATTCATAGAACCTTGGGAGACATATGCATATGCTAGGATGCCCTTTGGTTTGAAGAATATAGGAGCCACATTTCAAAGGGCCATGGATAATTTTTTTAAAGGGTTGATAGGAAAATTCATGGCGGATTATCAAGATGAATTAACAGTACATTCGAAAACAAGGGGTGATCACATTCATCACTTGAGGAAATATTTTGGCAGATACAAATTATATGGTGTTTCCCTAAATCCAAAGAAATGTTTATTCATTGTAAATCAAGGAAAACTATTGGGTCATATTGTGTGCAAGGAAGGGATTTATATAGATCCAGAAAGAGTTAAATCTATAAATGAACTCTTCCCTCCATCATCTAAGAAAGGAGTTCAATCATTTTTTGGTTAGATCAACTTTGTGCGAAGATTTGTTCCTGACTATGCAAGTATTGTGAAGCTGATCAATTTATTGTTGAAAAAGGACCAAAGGTTTGAATGGATAGTGGATGCACAAGAATCTTTCAATAATATCAAAAGGGAAATCACCATAGCTCCAATCCTCATTAGCCCATACTTTCAAAGGGACTTCATCATCTATTCGTTCACTACAGAAAAAATTGTTGCATCTGTTCTTTCTCATAGGAATACCAAGGGTGAATAACTCCCAATCAGTTTCATGAGAAAAACCCTTCATGATTATGAATTGAGGTATTCAGAATTGGAAAAGCAAGACATGTCTCTTGTGAAAGGGGTGGCGCACTTTTAGACTTACATACTAAATTATCATGCCATTTCTTATGTTCCATCCTTGCCAGTGAATATTATTTTGAATCAACAATTGAGAGAAGGAAAATGGGCTAACTGGTTGGCGAAGATTCAACAATATATTATTGAAATTAAACCTTTAAAGGTTGTCAAAGGGCAAGTTTTATATAAGCTCATTGCAAATAGTGATTCTTTGGATGGAATGATTTCAATTTCAGTAGGAGAACCATTGGTTGATTCAGAATGGTATAGAGATATTGCATTCTACTTGAGGTCTGGACAGTTTCCACTCACCATGAACCCTAAAGAGCGAAGAACATTGAAGATGAAATAAAATATATATGTGATGATTACTGATATATTGTTCAGAAGGAACTATGATGGTATATTACTGATATGTGTTGATGAAAACAAAGCTCAAGAATTAATGAGGGAATTCCATGAAGGAATATGTGGTGGACATTTTTCACCTACAGTCATCGCTCATAAGATAGTAAGAGTTCGGTTTTATTGGCCATAAATTTTTATAGACTCATATGCTACCATAAGTAAGTGTGTATCTTGCCAAAAAATTTCAGGTCAAATGAAGAGATCTACAATTCCATTACAACCTAAATATGTAGAACAACCATTCTCCCAATGGGGACTTAATGTCGTTGGGCCAATAAATCCAAAGTCAAGTAATGGAAATATGTATATTCTCACCGCTACAGATTATTTTACGAAGTGGCCAGAAGCAGTGGCATTAAAAGGGGTTGATTTTGAAGAGTTTATTAAATTCCTCAAAGATAATATTTTGTCAAGATTCGGTGTCCTAAACAAATTCATCACTGATAATGGTTTGATTTTAATTGGTTCAAAAATTAAAGAATTTTGTGGAGAATATGGAATTATTATGGGGCATTCGTCAAACTATTATCCACAAGGGAATGGTCTTGAAGAATACACTAATAAGACACTCATTTGGATATTGAAGAAAACTATTGACAAGAACCAAAGGAATTGACATTTAAAGTTGATTGATGCATTGTGGGAAATTAGAACGATTCTGAAAGACAACACTGTGATGTCTCTGTATACATTGGTTTATGGGAAAGATGAAAAAATGTCAATTAGCCTCAAACTCAATGCTTTGAATTTTTGTGTTAATACAAAAGATGCAGAAGACAGTTCACCTCTGCAAAGGAGGATCAACTAGTTGTTGAATTGGAGGAAGGACGAAGTAAATCCCTAAATATAACTTATGAGAGATGGAAACGTATCAAAAGATATTTTGACCAGAATGCAACTGTAAAGAATTTCTAGAAGGGATAATTGGTTTTACTCTGGAAAAAATCCAAGGAGAAACCATCGATGCACACAAATTTCGAAGCACTCTGGATTGGACCATGCATCATCGAAAATATCTTGGGTTTTAATTCCTATATGCTCAAAGACATGAAGGGTAAAAGATTAATGTTTCATGTCAATGGGAAACATTTGAAAGGTTTCTTCACCTAAAACTTTCTCATTTCCCTGTACAAAAAAATTATTTTTCATTTATTCAGTTTGTATATTCTTACCTTTGACTCCATATCCCAATGGATGGAAGCGCCTGGTCATAAATATTCTAGATTCTTGACAACCCACAGGGGGTTATCATCCTGCAGTTGGAGCCAGTTGTTGAGATCAATTCTTGCTTCCAAAATTTCCCTTCCTTTTCTATTTTCCCAACTTCTTTTTCCCATTTGTTTTCCCTCTTTTATACCTACCCTCATTCCCCTTTTCTTTTTTCCCTTATATTTTCCCTTTCTAGTTACCATACTTAATCGCATTTCAAAAATCGATGGGTTCATGGGTAGGAAGACTCACGGTTCTTCATCTCCATCCATGTTCCTATGTCATGATTCCCACCAACCTCCTTGTTATAATATACTTAACCATTTTTTCAACTTCGTGGGTTCACAAGTTCAAGCCTTCATCTTCCAAGTTCTATGATCTTGACTTTGCACCCAAAGGCTCGTGATCTACATTATGACCGTCAGACTTGTTGCGGGTACCGATCCCCTAGGTATTTCATTTCTCATGTATCCAAGTCCGACCGACCACTTTGCAACACTTAGCTTATTTTTTATCATTCACAACCGCGGGTTCACGGGTTCCCAGGTTGGTAGGTTCACAAAAGGCTCCATATTCAAATTACTCTTGTTCATCCTTGTCATCTTTGTGATTTTCCCAATATGCATTTAGTGTGGTTTAAAGCAAATAATTGATCATGCAGTTTCCGTAAAGATCGACAATAATAGTGAAGGGCTTGAGGAGACTTTTCATTAAATTGCATTAAATCATGATTTGACAAAGGTTATATTATTGTTATCTCTCTGGAATTATTCATTTCAAGTTATTATCCAGTTGAACGAATACTCTCGTCAACCTATGGCAACAACAGCTAGACAATATTTTTGTGGTGATACTTTGAGTATTTTTTGTCGTGAAGACCAAAAATTTCAATGGTCCAGAGGATATTCATATTACTCATCTCCTTCTGCACAAAAATTCATAATCTAGACATTGGGAATTTCTTGCGCAGAGTATGTTCCTGAGGTATTTGACTGCAAAGAAATTTTTTCATGGTGCGTTGAGAAGTACATGTCAATCCAGCGAATTATACAACTCCAATATCATTCCCCCATTTCCCTTTCACCACAAGTTTTTCGTAAGATGTTGAAGCTCCCTAAGCCAACACTTACCTTCAAAGGATAAGACTGCGGATATTTTATGAAGAAACGTGACAATGGCATGGATCTCTTTCCTGATTTTTTGGATAATCTCACGATTGTTCCCGAAGACATAACCAGGATTTAGGTCGACTCTTTTAAAAACCCCTTTTGGGAAATTGCTTGGTTGTTTACCAGGTTGACATGTCACGAAATCATCGCCACCATTTCTCGCATGATTCTTTATATTTTGTATTTTACAGTTAAAGAATAGGCTATCTTTGACTGGGGAAAATTGATTTCCATTGAAATCTCATCCCAATTATCACATTACAAAAGGGACAATAAATTATTTATGGCTTCCTATTTGGTATTTGTGATAGTGTATTGCTGTCAATTTCTAAAATTGACTATATGTAAGAGGATGAACTGTGAAATAGATCCAATTACCTTCTAGTATCAAACATTATGGAGACATAAGACTTCTATGTTTTTTTACGAAGTTTACAATGATTTTGTTTCAATCTTCAAAGGATTGTTGTTTGGTAAAAATACCCCCTGGATATCATACTAGGATAATAAATTCTTTGAGAAAAAGGGAATGATAGAACATATGGAAAATCATAGTTTCATCGAGATATTTTGTTCCAAAGAAAATCCCTCTTTTCTTCCATACCATGTATCTGATAAATTGTTTATTAAGAAAGTGGCAAGGCAATACTATTTCTGGTTTCACTTTTTCCATGAAAAATGGAAAAAGCAATCATCCCCTTGCTGTGGAAAATTGGAGATTTCATATTCAGGAACATAAATAAAATTGATGATTTTGTGAATCACTTCAACAATGTAAATCTGAAGTATGTTGAAAGGATAAAGGGGCTTGACCCTAACAAAATCTTTGTGGAATATATGTTGTCGGTAGGATTCAACAACTCGTTCATTCATACTATTTTGAATGAAGAAGAAGATAAAAACCAAGGCGCTCTTGTACACAATGTTGGTGACCTGGAAATAGTACTTAGTAATAACGAGTTTTACAAGAAAAAAGGAAAGGGTCCCAATGAAAAGAGCGCCCAGTCTCCAGTTGTTACTCCTAAAACTACCACATCCCGGAGCAATGCTCCAATGGCTCACGCAACTATGAAAATTACCTATAGTAGTTCAAGCGGTGGAGGAGAGAAGAATCCCCCCCTAGAAAAATCGAGAGCTCACACAAACTCCCTATGATAAAAAAGAGGAAGAATGTTGTGCAAGAGGAAGAAGACAATCTCATAGAAAATGACATCAATAGCTTCTCTCTTGAAGACATGGAGCTCGAGGTCGATATTGAGAATTTTTTTCCCATAATTGATCAACCGAGAAATATGGCCCAACAAAATTCATCATTAGATATCGTTGAGAAAGAGACCTTCAATGAAGAAGAGTCATTTACTTTTCAAAGTGTTGTTTTTTACAAGGAATCTAAAAAATTGATTATAGAAAAAGGTGATCAGAAAAATAAAAAGGGAAAATCTTGTTCAAAGGTTTACCTAAAAGATATGCATCCGTCCCAAATCTCTAAAATTCACAGAGCAACCAGGGATGCTCTTTATGATTCTATGATTGGTCTGGAAGCAGAAAACAATAAGTTAAAAGAAAGGATCAGAGAGATGGAAGATGATTTAATGCCTCTTCCACTTCTTGCCAGTCCTTTGTCAATGGTCAAACCTACCACACCCATTGTTAAGTTGAAAGTATATTCAATCCTACTCGCATCAGTCAGGAGTTATGTAGAAATAAATATTAAGAAGAGAATGTCATTGATAACAGAGGCATGAGAGGTTTCAAAAAATATTGTTTCTTTTGGCTCGAGGGAACATGCCTTCCATGAATATTTTCAAGTTGATATGAAGAACGGAGAAGGTTTCTACATTGATGTTGTATTACCTTTTGGAATAAAATTCTCTAACATGACGGAACTAAGAAGAAGAGAGGAGGATATGCCTTCCCCAAGTCGAATAAAACAACTAAATGCTTGTTGGAAGGAAAAGATTAAAAATTTGAATAACATTGTTCAAGCATGCAGCAAAGCCATACTGAAAAGGGAATAATTGTTCAAGAGGCTCACACAGATAGACCTAGCAGGAGGTACTAACGAATTACAAGACCCTAAATTAATTCTCAACTTAATGTTCCTAACAAAGCAATAGTTTGACGAACAAGTTGAAATATTTAAAGGGTTATCAGTTGAAAAATGTTATGGAATACTCGAATATAATGAAGGTGACATAGACAATTGGCTAGTGGATTATTCCATCAAAAAACAAGATATTAAGGAAGAAGTACATGGTATTTCTCTTTATTTAAGAGACTTGGAAGATGATTTATTCAACATTAAAATATGACATGATATAAACATCGCACTATATTGAAGAATGGTTCAAAAAAGCAATTGACAAATTAACCAACGAAGGGCAAGAAACAGTTGAGACGGTTCCTGTAACTGTCAATGAAGACAATAAAAGGAAAGAAACAAGCAAGTGAAGATACGAGATACCATCATAGTAATTTTATGTTCATCACATATTTCTTTCTTTATTAGTCCTTTCATCCAAATACTCTACTTCTTTGACTAGAAATGTTTAACCGAAGTCTGATAATATCTTCATGTCTTCTCTCAAGGTCTTGTTGTTCTATTATCGCCCACCATCCTCCTTCTACAAGAATATTTCTTGTTTATGTTTTATTTATGGTCCGGGGGAGCCCCAATCCCTGTCCTAAGGACAAACGCATTTAAATTTCGACACTTTGTAACAGACTATATGTTTTTTCAGAAATTTCAAGAGAGCTATTTTGGGACCGGTTTTGACTATTCTTTGTAACTCTTAATTTTGAGTATAAAGTATTTGAGATTGATATATCATTATCTTTATTTGAACTTCCCATGTATCCACTCTGTTAAATTTCTCTTATGCATGCAGACCATCTTCTTTTTATTTTATTTGATCATAAATCTTTAGTTTAACTATGATAGATGTGAGGAAACTTTTTCTATCTTTTTCAAATGTATGAAATGTGTGGTTCCTCGTCATTTCTCACAAAAAATATTTAAAAAGAAAACAAAACACTTTCTTTCTTGCAATCTTTATATTTCTTTTATTACCACAACGAACTTCTGCAAAGTCCCATATTCTGGAAATCTAGAGTCCCGGGAAAATATTAAGGTAAAGAGGAGGACCACCTCTATAAAAAAGCAGGGGGGGTTTTATCCTCGTGAGGTTGTCATTTCGGTCCTAACAGATTCAAGCGTCAACAAGATGCTTCTTATTCATTCAATCTTTAACTTCAATTAGGTGTGGAATCACTGAATCGGATCTTTCTTATGCTTATCTGGCTATTATTGCTTAAGAGTGGACTTGGAAAGGTAAACTTCAATTAAGAAGTCATGACAAAAGAGAATTTATTCCGCCAAAGTTGCCTTAGAATCACATTTGACAATTTTTAGATTTTTTTAATAGAAAAAGGACTTATAGTGGTAGTCATCATAGTGGCTCCCACTATAAACCCCTTTCTTATACCAACAACCCGCAAACCATCACTAGAAAAGTAACTTATGACTTAGCAAGGGCCAAGACATCCGGAAACACATCTGTAGGGGTCCCACACCTGGGGATGCCTAACCTTCTAGCATCATCACAATGGGCCAAATACCCTTTTAGATGTTAGAAAAACTAACCTTTTAATTCGTGGAAACTTAAAGCCTGTCAATTCTCATTCAAATTATGTGGATAAAACTCAACTTCTCTTTGCAGTTCAATACTAAAAAAATATTATAAAAAATGTACTTAACCATATCCAAAATTTCTATGTTTTTCAAATAAAATACCAAAATTGCATTGCCAAAAAGTTCATTGATTTGGTATCCTTCCCTTACTCCATCAAATGGCAAAGGCAATATTAAGGATGCCACTTTCTCATGACCTTGTTGATTTACGGAATCGAGATTCTATCGATAACGTTGAGTGATGCCATATCACTTCTTTCCCTTCTTATTGTTCTTGACTTTGTCATCCCAAAATCTCAACTACTGTTGGGATAATCGAATTGAAAAGTGGTTTTATAAATCGATGTTGAAACTAAATGAAAATGTTCTAAAAAAACATGATGATCATTTTACTTTATCTT
>ML826749.1:110489-137619 GCA_009831015.1 Picea engelmannii
TGGGAAGGATAACACTCCTTTCTCACTGTCACCCAAATTAGACCCAATTCACATATTAGATTGGATTGGATATATCCCAACCTATATAGTATTTAATGTTGCATTGCAAAATACTTACTGTTTACCGTGGTATGATGGTCCAGTGTAACTACTTTCTAGTATTTATTGTAGGCATCACATTTTTTGAGGTCAATTTTGATTCAATCGCTGACCAATCTTGATGGCGGTCAATTTTAATTCAATCATTGACCAATCTTGATTGCTTCAACCTTTTTTATGTATTTTTTCCACGTTGTCAATTGACCAAGCATTTAAATGTTTGCTACTTTCTTTACGCCCCTGTGGGCCCCAATATTTTTTTTTTCACACGAAAAAACATTACTTTGTTATTATAAGATATCAAAAGTAATATTACATCACTACTATACTTCCATCTCAAAAGATGGTGTGTCATGTCAAAACCTATGACGTTTAGTATACTTAACATAGTTCGATGAGAAGCATGTATATAGTCAACCAGTAAAATATCCATCAACTATCAAGAAGCATGCATTTTCACCGGTTTTTCTCAAAACCACAAATTTAAGAGTTGTAACAAAATCTGTGGGAAATTGATTTCCCATCTTTCAATACTTTGATCCATGAGAGTCCTTCCTTCCACCCCAGAGCCTCCTTTGAGAGTTTATCCGCAACAATGTTCAATTCCCGATAGATATGTTGAAATTCAATCTCAGTAAAAGTCTTTGCTAGAGCTCTGATCCTGTCAGAATGGTGGGTGTGAGTGATTTTCTTTGTGACACAAAGACAGTTTAACCAGTCAATAATCATCTTGGAATCCCCCATCACTGATATTCACTGAATACCCAACTGCATGGCCCACATGAGGAGAGTCCAAATACCCAACAGTTTAGCCTTTCTATTTGTGTCTTTGCCTCCACCACGAATACCAAAACAAACAAAAGAGGAATCTTTATAAATGGAAAATCCTCCCCCACAATTCTCATTGTATGCTACACCATCAAAATATCCATAGACCTTGTCGGTAGCTCGAAAAACATTGTGGAGGATCCTAGCAGGAGGCGAGTAATGAACTTTGTAATATGCAAAGTAAGTAATCAATATATGACCCACCACCTTATCAACCATTATCATCTCTCCTTCAAAAATACATAGGTTCCATGCCCTCCAAATAGACCACCAACAGAATATAGGAAGTGCAACATAATCCTTATGGTACCTGATCCAACATTTTAATTTTGAATTTAAATCACCATCCCAATTTAAAAGTTTGATATTTAGCAATGAACAACATTTTTGCCACACAGATATAGCAAAAATACAGTCCCCAAATATGTGGAGACAGTTCTTGTAATATTCCTCGGTAGAGCCCCAGTTGTAATTATGAATTGTAAACATGTTTGTTAGGTTGGTGAGCCGAATTATAATAAGCTAGGAGGTATATGTGATGATTAGGCCAGGAGCCTGTTTTGTATATGTAATTATGCAGATCATTAATAAAATATAAACATCGCTGCGTGTAGACTGACCATGAGGAAAGAGTGATGGGGGACTAAGCTTCCACAAGGTTGGGCAAGGAAGGGGGCTAAGTATGTGGGCCTAGGGGATAAGCTAGGGGGATTACCTCTAGAGGAATAATATTTTAATATTATTTCCTGAAAACTAAGGTGGACATAATATGTTTTTCTATCCTAAGTTCCTGGTAGTTGGGGACGTAGGCTAAATGGAGTGCATGGAGCTCCAGGAAGACAAGTGTCGACCTGGGCTCATGCAATTAAAAGTTGAAGCGTCAACTGTGTTATGGGTTCGCTTGCCATTCTTGTCCCACTGTCTAACAATGAACTGAGAGAATCCATCACGGATCTCTAGAACCAGTAATCCGGTGAGTCAAATCGTGCTAGTAGTTCATTGGTCGATCTGCCATCCTCCGCCTAAACTCGTTGGTCTCAGATGTCGACCTCAGGTTACCTATGCATGGTACGAACGATGGAGAAAACTGTTCATGGGAAGGGGGTTCACTTGCCATTTCCCGATTCGTCGTCTGGCCTTTGCGTCTGCCTCTCCATAACCTCGCACATTTGAGAAACCAATCGGGGAGGGAAAAGTCGACATGTGTCTTCTATGAACCCAGGTTTATCCACACTACAAATCCGAGTTCGTGCCTTAACCATTTCGGGTTGCTGCCTTGTGGTCGCCTGAGCCGTGCTATGTCTTAGCGTTAGGATGTTGCTATTTTTCAGTGTCCATAACTGTTCCTATTGCTGCTGTCACCCATATGCTAGCCGAATGTTGTTGCAGTATTGCTTAGGAGTCGAATTGAAGAAGCAAGCTGTCAGGCCTGTGAGAAACTCTCCCAGGAGAGAGAGTTTGTTGGGAAGTGAGTTCTCCTGGAAGGAAGTCCTGCAGTAGCTATAGTACTCTGAGATTTCTGGTCCAACAAGTTGTTGAAGCCCAAGGTAAGGGAGGTGTACTGATCGATGGACTAGTAGTAGTGAAGGTGTACTCTCTTGGGGTGGAGCAGATGTGTGGAGAATGAGGGTCTGTGAGCTGTAGGCGTAAGTGGCTCCTGGGATAACATATCCTTTTTGTTGCTTTTGTGCAACTTCCTTGTTGTCCTTTCCAAGCCTAGAATTCCCTTTCCCGGTGGAGTTTAGTCCCAACTCAAAAGTGCTCAGGGCAGAAATAGTCATGTATAGTGACTACAATGAGAGCACAAGAACACTCAGGAATCTAGGAAGAATTGAATACTTTTGTGATCCGCAAGGAAAATTTGCACACGGGAAAGAAGTTGCTGCAATTTTTGTGGCAACAAGTATGTTATGGCTTGATTGGGTCAGCCAGAGGAAAGAATGTTTGCATGTTTGCAAGTGTTGTTAATGATGTTCTTACATAAGGAGAGAAGCAACATAAAGCTGAAGTGTTGGTTATAGGTTTGATAAAAGAAGCATGAAATCTTCTACTGCAATCAGACATTCAGGTAGTATAAAATTTATTAATGACAGTCGTGCAGGTATGAGTTTTATTACTCTTTTTGCATAATTGCTGAAAGGAAATTTAGGTAAGAATTTCCTCAGCCAGAGTTATTATATAAAATCACATGATTATATTATTGAGTGCATACCATTGGATGTGGTAAAGGTTGGAGGCCTGTATTAATTCAAATCTTTTTAGCCTCTGAATGCATACACTGACACAATAGAATGTCATGTTAATTTGGTTATGGGGTAATAACCAAAGAATTAAAAGATAAGAACTTGTTATAGAAATGAATGCCAATAAGCTAGTCATGTATGAGACCATGACCTGGTTAGATATGGCAAGGTATGGATATGGAAAGGTTATGAACCACACAGGTGCTAAAATATTCCTACCTTTAAATAAAACTTGTGTTGCAACCTTTTTGCTAACACTAATGAACACCACCGAATTACATTCTTGGTGTAGTGTTCGGGTCGAAAAGGAAGGCATCCAATTAATTGGGAAGACAATAGGAAGTCTGTGGAGAATGTGTCAACACATTGGCCAAAATTCCAACTTATGGATGGTGAGATACATGACTGAGATAAAGAGCATTATGTAATTCAATGCAAGGTGCACTGAATAGATAAGAATTAAGAGTTGTACTCATGTCTAGTAAGGGGAAAAGTTGCACTCATACATGATGGAATTGTATACTTAAATGCACTTTTCTGAATGCATTTTGTGAGTGCATGTATATATGTTTTTGGCATGGAAATAATTATACTAATGGTTGAAATGTTGCTAACTCATGAAGTTGAGAACATTTCAGGAACTGTTAAACATTGCAACATGAATGTTTCAAGCCAGGTAGTCACAAGAATAGAGACTACAAAAAATTTTATGTTCAAAAAATTGAAATAATAAACTTACTGTTATTAATTATGAACATGCATATGCATAGAACGATGAGTCATTCTATTTGGTTAAATTGTTTGGTAATTGTGATTGAATTTCTAGGTGCAGGAAATTCTAAGATCATTGCATAAGGTGTTGTACATGTTGAATTATGATGTACAAAAAATACTGACAATTTGTTGGTTGTATGCAAGATGAAGCATTGCAAGGAAAATGGTATGCAGTTTGGTGCTTGTGGAAAACCACAAGGACGGCCGCATTCATAATATGACAACAACCAAGATGAATTATGAAATAGAATTTCATGTTTATGGAAAGGATGAATTCCCTTTGAACTAAGCTTGAGTTTCTAAATAAATTCTTTTATGTTTTCTCATGATAACTGCATGTGGGTGATGCAGATGAGATGATGTTGATAAAAGTTAGAATGTTGACTGCAAAGAGTAGCTCGAAAGATGCCGATTGGAGACCTCTGAGGGCAATTGGAACTCCTCGAGCCACGATTCTCTAAGACTTCCGGTCCGGCCTGTTGATGAAGCCCAATGAAAGGGAGGTGTAACAACCGATGGGTTGTGTGACAGTGAAGGTGCACACTCCTGGGCTGGGACATGCATGTGGGGAAGAGAGACCGTTGGTTGGAATGATGCTGGGGTTTGGTACCTTGGCCTAGACCATGTTGATATGGAAGTCTTCTCAATCAAAAGATAAGTATCAATTCTCTATTCATTGTATGCTATGTATCTTGTAATTCGTATACAGGTTATAATGTTATTATAATTGCATGTATATATATTGCATGTATGTTTTAATGTTGCTTCTGAATGAATAGGTGTACGCGTAGAGTGTTTACATCTGTGGAGTCATAGCACTGCTGAGAGTTTATCAATGGATGGAACATCATGGATCTACAACCATTCAGTGATTTCAATGAGGTTTAATTGAAGCATGTAACAAGGAACAATAAGCTGAATGATTTCCTGCAACAACTCCAGGGAATAAAGCAATTGAGTTTCAGTTGTAGTATGGATACCAGAATTGGTGCTTGAAAGTAAAGTTGGATAATGGGCTTCCAATAGCTAAAGCTTGGAGATTTTTGAAGAATTTTTGAATTATATATGTGTAAGTAAGTTTCACTGAGGACAGTGCAAAAATAAGGGGAGGGGATTGTAATATTCCTCGGTAGAGCCCCAGTTGTAATTATGAATTGTAAACATGTTTGTTAGGCTGGTGAGCCAAGTTATAATAAGCTAGGAGGTTTATGTGATGATTAGGCCAGGAGCCTATTTTGTATATGTAATTATGCAGATCATTAATAAAATATAAACATCGCTGCGTGAAGATCGATCACGAAGAAAGAGTGATGGGGGGACTAAGATTCCACAAGGTTGGACAAGGGAGGGGGCTAAGTATGTGGGCCTAGAGGGTAAGCTAGGGGGCTTACATCTAGATGAATAATATTTTAATATTATTTCTTGAAAACTAAGGTGGACATAATATGTTTTGTTATCCTAAGTTCTTGGTAGCTGGGGACATAGGCTAAATGGAGCGCATGCAACTCCAGGAAGACAAGTGTCGACCTGGGTTCATGCAGTTAAAAGATGAAGCGTCAGCTATGTTGTGGGTTCACTTGCCATTCTCTACCCACTGTCTAACCGTGAACCGGGAGCATCCATCACAGATCTCTGGAACCAATAATCCGGTGAGTCAAACCATGCTGGTAGTTCACTGGTCGATATGCCATCCTCTGCCTGAACTCGTTGGTCTCAGACGTCGACCTCTGGTTACCTATGCATGGTACGCACAATGGAGAAAACCGCTCATGGGAAGGGTGTTCTCTTTCCATTTTCCGATTCGTCGTCTAGCCTCTGCGTTTTCCTCTGCATAACCTCACACATTTGAGAAACCAGTCGGGGAGGGAAAAGCCGAACTGTGTGTTCTGTGAACCCAGGTTTATCCACACTACAAATCCGAGTTCGTGCCTTAACCGTGTGGGGTTGCTGCCTTGTGTTCACTTGAGCCATGCTATGTCTTAGTGTTAGGCTGTTGCCATTTTTCGGTGTCCATAACTGCTCATTTTGTTGTTGTCACCCGTATGCTAGCCGAATGCTGTTGCAGTATTGCTTAGGAGCCAAATTGAAAAAGCAAGATGTTAGGCTGTTAGGCCTGTGAGCAACTCTCCTAGGAGAAAGAGTTTGTTGGGAAGTGAGTTCTTCTGGAAGGGAGTCCCGCAACAACTACAATACTCCGAGACTTCTAGTCCAGCCTGTTGCTGAAGCCCAAGGTAAGGGAGGTGTACTGGCCGATGGACTAGTAGTAGTGAAGGTGTACTCTCTTGGGGTGGAGTAGGTGTGTGGGGAATGAGGGTCTGTGAGTTGTGGGCGTAAGTGGCTCCTGGGATAAAAGATCCTTCCTTTTGATTTTGTGCAACTTCCTTGTTGTCCTTGCCAAGCCTAGAATTACCTTGCCCGGTGGAGTTTAGTCCCAGCTTGGGGGTGACCTATTACTGAGAGTGATGAGCAACATGGTCTAAGACTGGGAGGTTTGTGGAAGGTCTGCACACAATTGGTGGATTTACTCTAGATAAAATATAAGTAGCATTGTTGTTCTTAATTATGTATTTTATACATGTGTTATGATGCTTGTATGTTTTCATGTATTCCGTTGCATGTATGAATTGTTGTTAATTCTATTTAAGTCTATATGATGGTAGTAATTATTTGTTAAGTGTTGTAATTCGATTAAAATGAATATATATTATATAAGATGTAAATTCCACGTGGTATCATTACCCGGTGTCTGGAGGGTCGAGGATGTTACAATATGGTATCAGAGCATGGTTACAACACTGAGCCTGGATGGGCCATGTTAGTGGTAGTTGAAGCAAAAGTTTTGGAAATAATTGTTGTCGAAGTAGACAAAATTCGAGTTCATAGCCAAGGTTTCAAACACTGAGCATGAATGGGTTGGATAAGTGGTCATTGGACCCAATGTTTCAAGAGGAAATTGTGTCTGGAGGACCAAATTAGAACCTCAGAACCTTCCTGAGTGCTAAGAAGTTACCTTGTCCGTGTTACGAAGCTCAAGAAGAGTAACGGTGTCATAAAACCACGATAGAAGTGGTATTGGGCCGTAGAGTAATATGGACCTTAGGATCTATTCAGGAGAAGGAGAATCCTTCATGACTGTCAGATCTGGTAATGCTGCGAGGCAGTTAGCCGTGAATTCCTTTGGAAATCCGCAGAGTAAGAGAGTCTGTTCTAGGCCGTAAGATTTGTTCAGAAGGAAGGGAAATCCTTTACGACCGTCATATCTGGAGAAGGTGTAGAAGGGTTATCCTGGAAGCCCTTTGGACTTCACGACTTCAGTGAAGTTGATGCAAACTAAGAGAAAGGTGGAAGCCCGAAACTCCGAAGTGACATGGCATGGTGATGTCACTTGGTTTGACATGGACACATGGGTTGTGCGCCACGTGTCAGTGGGTTTTGAACCCGTAGAAGTTTGAAATGTCGTATGGAACGTGACAAGTGTCACTCATCTGACTAAGCCATGTGTCAGCTGCTAGTATTCCATCACGTGGCATTCCATATGAGCATGGTTGGTGGGGCCGAGGTTAGTTAACATAGTTAAAGGTCGGAAGACCTATAATGGCGTTGATCACGATACATCAAAATCAACGACTAGAAGGCATTGTGGGGACCCAAGTTGCATGGAAGTTAATTATCCAAGGCGGTCCTGCAATCCAAACTGTGGTTTCACCAAGGGGTTACATGTCAACGTCAGAAGAATTGTGGGATGAAAGGAGGGTTGCTCCAAACCACTGTTGCATGCCCCCTCAATTGGAAAACGTAAGTGATGTGACGTAATGATGTCAACAAAGGTGACATGTGATGTTTGGAGATTAACTGGTTTGAATGAGTAAACTTGTCAAGTATTGAATAAGTTTCAATTGTTTCTCTTCTTTGAGTTTTCAAGTGCAAGCAGTGCACATTGCCTGCAAGGAGTGCGTTGACAGAGGTAAATTAACCTCAGATAATCTTAGAAGAGATATCATTGAACCTTCATCAACAAAAGTGCAAGGAGTGCATAGGAAGAACTATGCGTTGAGTTTAGAGAGAGATAGAGTCACTGAGAACTCTGTAGGGCTCTGCCAGGCGGGAATCGAGCTAGTGCAAGTGTGCATAGAGAGAACTCTTTGTCTCATTCAGGGAGAAGAGTATCAGAGGAAGATACTCATAGAGTTTTTGAACACTCTGTAGAAAACGCTCAACAAGGTGTGCTTTGAGCAAAAGGTTGCCAGGAGGGCACACAGTTTTCCTTTGAAAGGAAACAGAAGGGTCGAGACCCTTATGAGACTAAGTAAATAAAAAATCTCATAAGAGATAACGTGAGGAGTGCATAGGAGTTGAGCTTATTCCAAGTCCCAAAGCTCAAGAGGGATAGCGTTAGCAGAGACACATCCGAGACCCAAGATAGTCAGGTTTGTAAGAGAAAGTTCAAAGTCCGAAACCTTTGAATATCCACAAACTCTTCCAAGTCAGAAGGAGTCAAAAGCTTAGGAGGAGGAGCAAAAGAAGTTTTCAGATATGTTGTGGGGAGGAGCCTGGACCATTAGATCTATGTCTTGGAAAGCAAAGGAGAGTGTTAAGGAGGAATAGATCCCATCCGTTGGATCTGAGCATGAAGGACCAACAACTGTTGGATCCAAAGGCTGACAGGTGGCGAAATATCCATAACTCCAGAGCGAACCACTTCGAAAGTTTGTGGTTGGGGAAGATACGAAATCACCGAATACTCGAAGTGCCAAAGCCACTTATGATCGTTGATCGTGCAGGAGGGTACGTGTCAACAGATTGTGAACTCCGAGTGAAAATACTCCAGGAGAACGTGAAGGATGAAAGTTTTAAATCACCGAAGCCTGAATAGCCAAAGCAGCTGGGAGCCATTGATTTGGGTTGGACAGGTGTCACCAGATTGCGAACTTCAAAGAATCGTACTCCGGGGTTTTTGTGAAGTTGTGTTTCAGAATGTTCTGAAGCGTCGAAGCCCGAAACGTCTAAGGGTCGTTGATCCGAAGGAAGGAACGTGGATCATTGATATGCGAGGAGACATGTGGAAGACAAAGACTCACTCTGTTGGACAACAGTTGATCTAAAAGTGGATGCTTGGCGCCAGATCTGGAACTCTGGGTACGAAGCACTCCAGAGGAAAGCAGAGAATGAAAGTGTCGAAGTCTCGAAGGAGGTCTTGATCGTTGATATGGTCTTGGTTGGAAAGAGTTGAAGTACATCATAACCGTTCGATTGTTGAGGACATGTTTCATTAGATATTCCACTCCGAAAGATTTCCATAGAGGAAAAGAAGATAGTTGAGAGTTGAAACTCCCAAGGGCCAGAGAGCCGGAACCAATCATAGCTGTTGGTTTGGAAGGGAGCTACGTGTCGACAGATCGCGAAGATCTGAGATCATGTGTGAAAGGAGAAAAGTTCGCTAATTGGACAGTTGGCTAGAGGAAGGTAAAGGATAGATAGCAACCATTGATCACAGATCATCGCTGAAAGCGAGAGATCGACGACCGAGAAGAATTGCGGGGCCAAAACTTGCTCAGATGTTAAAAATATGAGAGCGGGCCGCAATTTATACCATGGTTTTAACAAAGTGATACATGGCAGCTGGAGGTGAATTGCGGGGCGAAAAACGGGTTGGTCTAAAACCACTCTTGCCCATGCTCGCAATCACACACTTATGTGAGGTCATAGCCCACGGTCTTATGAAGGAAAGGGCTAATGAAAAAGGGGCTAGAGCTTGAAACTTGGAGTTTTTGAAGTGCGCAGGAATAAGCCCGCGGGTCTGTCAAGACCTGCACACAAGAGAAAAGGGGGCTTGTGTATAGTTGTTTTGGGTTCAATCATGAGTCGAAAGAGTCAATTCGACTCAGAATATTGAAAGATCCTTTGATCGGGAGGTCGGAAGACCCCGCTGAAGTAGGGGCACTGTGTCGAAAGTGCTCAAGGTAGAAATAGTCATGTACAGTGACTACAATGAGAGCACAAGAAGACTCAGGAATCTAGGAAGAATTGAAGACTTCTGGGATCAACAAGGAAAAGTTTCACATGGGAAAGAAGTTGCTGGAATTTCTGTGGAAACAAGTATGTTATGGCTTGATTGGGTCAGTGAGAGGAAAGAATGCTTGCATGTTTGCAAGTTTTGTTGATGATGTTGCTACATAAGGAGAGAGGCAACAAAAATCTGAAGTGTTGGTTATAGGTTTGATAAAAGAAGCATGAAAGCTTCTACTGCCATCAGAAATTCAGGTAGTATAAAATTTATTAATGGCAATCATGCAGGTATGAGTTTAATTACTCTTTTTTCATAATTGCTGAAAGGAAATTTAGGTAATAATTTCCTCAGCCAGAGTTATTATATAAAATCACATGATTATATTATTGATTGCATACCACTGGATGCGGTAAAGGCTGGAGGCCTGTATTAATTCAAATCTTTTTAGCCTCTGAATGCACACACTGACACAATAGAATGTCATGTTAATTTGGTTATGGGGTAATAACTAAAGAATTAAAAGATAAGAACTTGTTGTAGGAATGAATGCCAATAAGCTAGTCATGTATGAGACCAAGACCTGGTTGGATATGGCAATGTATGGATATGGAAAGGTTATAAACCACACAGGTACTAAAATCTTCCTACCTTTAAATAAAACTTGGGCTGCAACCTTTTAGCTAACACTAATGAACACCACATAATTATATTATTGGTGTAGTGTTCGGGTCGAAAAGGAAGGCATCCAATTAATTGGGAAGATAATAGGAAGTCTGTGGAGAATGTGTCAACACATTGGCAAGAATTCCAACTTATGGATGGTGAGATACATGACTGAGATAAAGAGCATTATGTAATTCAATGCAAGGTGCACTGAATAAATAGGCATTGAGAGATATACTCATGTCTAGTAAGGGGCAGAGTTGCACTTATGCATGATGGAATTGTATACTTAAATGCACTTTGTTGAATGCATTTTGTGAGTGCATGTATATATGTTTTTGTCATGGAAATAATTATACTAATGGCTGAAATGTTTCTAACTCATGAAGTTGAGAACATTTCAGGAATCGTTAAACATTGCAACAGGAAAGTTGCAAGCCAATTAGTCACAGGAATAGAGACTACAAAAAAATTTATGTTCAGAAAATTGAAATAATAAACTCACTGTTATTAATTATGAACATGCATATGCATAGAATGATGAGTCATTCTATTTGGTTAAATTGTTTGGTAATTCTGATTGAATTGATAGGTGCAGGAAATTGTAATATCACTGCATAAGGTGTTGTACATGTTGAATTATGATGTACAAAAAACACTGACAATTTGTTGGCTGTATGCAAGATGAAGCATTACAGGAAAAATAGTATGCATTTTGGTGCCTGTGAAAAACCACAAGGATGGTTGCATTCATAATATGGCAACAACCAAGATGAATTATGAAATAGAATTTCATGTTTTGGGGAAAGGTTGAATTCCCTTTGAACTAAGCTTGAGTTTCTAAATAAATTCTTTTATGTTTTCTCATGATAACTACATGTGGGTGATGCAGATGAGATGATGTTGATAAAAGTTAGAATGTTGACTACAAAGAGTAGCTCAGGGAAGATGCCGATTGGAGACCTCCGAGGGCAGTTGGAACTCCTTGAGCCATGATTCTCTAAGACTTCCTGTCCGTCCTGTTGCTGAAGCCCAAGTAAAGGGAGGTGTAACAACCGATGGACTGTGTGACAATGAAGGTGCACACTCCTGGGGTGGGACATGCATGTCGGGAAGAGAGACCGTTGGTTTGGAATACTGTTGGGGTTTGGTTTCCATTCTCGACCCACTGTCTAACCGTGAACCAGGAGCATCCATCACAGACCTCTGGAACCAGTAATCTAGTGAGTCAAACCGTGTTGGTAGTTCCCTGGTCGATCTGCCATCCTCCGCCTGAACTTGTTGGTCTCGGACGTCAACCTCTGGTTACCTACGTACAATACGCACGATGGAGAAAACCGCTCATGGGAAGGGGGTTCGCTTGCCATTTCCCAATTCGTCATCTAGCCTTTGTGTCTGCCTCTGCATAACCTCATAGATTTGAGAAACCAGTTGGGGAGGGAAAAGCCGACCTGTGTGTTCTGTGAACCTAGGTTTATCCACAATACAAATCCGAGTTCCTACCTTAACCATTTGGGTTTGCTTCCTTGTGTTCTCCTGAGCCGTGCTGTGTCTTAGCGTTAGGCTGTTGCTATTTTTCGGTGTCCATAACTGTTCCTGTTGCTGCTGTCACCCATATGCTGTTGCAATATTTATTAGGAGCCGGATTGAAGAAGCAGGTTGTCACGCCTATGAGAAACTCTCCTAGGAGAGAGAGTTTGTTGGGAAGTGATTTCTCCTGGAAGGGAGTCCCGCAACAACTACAATACTTTGATACTTTTGGTCCAGCCTGTTGCTGAAGCCCAAGGTAATGGAGGTGGATTGGTCGATGGACTAGTAGTAGTGAAGGTGTACTCATCTGGGGTGGAGCAAGCGTGTGAGGAATGAGGGTCTGTGAGCTATGGGCGTAAGTGGCTCCTGGGATAAAAGATCCTTCCTGTTGCTTTTGCGCAACTTCCTTGTTGTCCTTGCCAAGCCTAGAATTCCCTTGCCCGATGGAGTTTAGTCCCAGTTCAGGGGTGACCTATTATTGAGAGTGATGAGCAGTGTGGTCTAAGGCTCGGAGGTTCGTGGAAGGTCTGTACGCAGTTGGTGGATTTACTCTAGATAAAAGATAAGTATCATTGTTGTGCTTAATTATGTATTTTATGCATGTGTTATGATGCTTGTATGTTTTCATGTATTCCGTTGCATGTATGAATTGTTGTTAATTCTATTTAACTCTGTATGATGGCAGTAATTATGTGTTAAGTGTTTTAATTCGATTAAAATGCATATATATTATATAAGCTGTAAATTCCACGTGGTAGCATTACCTGGTGTCTGGAGGGTCGGGGATGTTATAGTTCTCCTCATTCAATTTGCAAAGAGTGCAAATCTCGGGTCCGCTGCAACCCCTTTTTCTGAGATTTTCCCAAGTTAAAATCTTGTTTTTTAGAACCAACCATCCAAAGTACTGAATTCTAGGATGGATTCTGAGCTTCCAAATAATTTTGCACCACCAGGGAACTTCATCAAATAAGTGAGAAACACTGATTTTTTAATACAAATCAACCACAGTGAAAGTACCAAATTTGTTTTCAATCTAGATCAGGTCGTCGGGTTCACTAGTTAGTCTGATACTTGCGTTCTGAATTCCATCAATAAAGGTGTTCCACGCCGGAGCCCAATCATCACAAAGTTCCAATGTATCACTAGAGAGATAGTCAATTTTTTTTGGGGGATAATGAGGCAATCCACTACACTAATAAATAATATTTACCCCCAAACAATTTATATGTGTGATCAGTTCTCGCGGAAGTCGAAATGTGTCATCCCCACCCACAAATGGATCCACACCAACCCTGACCTACTTGCCATCTCCAATATACCATGCTAAAGATTGACCAATCCATTCAAAATATTTAGTGAATTTGTTCCAAATATTAGACCCATGAGAGTTTTTATATTTTTCATTCCTGATCCATTCTATAATAGAAAAGTTCCTCAAATAATTTTTTCTCAAGACCAATCCCCATAAACCATCCGATCTAGCTCCACTCCACACCGTTTTTAATAGTAGAGCAATATTAAACCATTCCAATTTTTTTATACCCCAACCTCCTGCAAGTTTTGGAAGGGATAGAGTCTCCCAATATGCTAGGTGATATTTGCGAGAGACTTCAACTAAGCCACCCCAGAGAAATTTGAAAAATAGCCTGCGCATTTCCGTGACAATGCTGGCCGCCATAAAAAATAGGGAGCACCAAAATACAGGTATACCACAGAGAACCGAGTTTATCAAGCACACCCTCCCGCTCAACGACAAATACTTATAGCCCTAGGAATATATTTTTTACTTTATCCTAGCAAGTAACCATATCCAGTCAACGTGGGAGTATTTGGTCAGTTTTAACTTGAAACCCAAGTAGTTAAGACCAACATCCAAATTCTTAACTGAATAAGGCAAGAAATATTTAATATTAGTAATATGAGCCAATGCAACTCCAACCGAGCAAAAAGAAGATTTCAGGGAGCTTATAAGCATCCCCGATGCTTCATAAAAAGCTGCGAGATAGATGAAAATTTCGACCATTCCTGAATGTTATCAGTACCAAAGATGAGAATGTCATCTACAAATAATAAGTGTGTGAGGAAGAGATCCACACAAATTTTTAAACCTTAAAATTTTCCATCAACTGTTGCTTTTTTTATAAGTAGACTAAGAACTTCAATGACCAAAAGAAAGAGTATAGGTGATAAAGGGAAACCTTGTCGAATGCATCTGCCAGCTTTAAATGAACATGAAGGAATTCCATTTATGAGAATAGAGAAATTTGCAGAAGATACACAGGCTAAAATCCAATTCGTAACTTGAAAGGGGACACCCACTTGTAAAAGGATCAATCTAAGAAAAGTCCAATCTACTCTATCAAATTATTTGACCAGATCTAATTTAAGGACAAGAGCCTTTTTTTTGTTTTGTTTTAATAGTATGCATTCCTTCTTGGGCGATACCCACCGCATCCATAATGTTCCTGTCCTTGAGAAATCCAAGCTGTTCAGGGCTTAACATAAAAGTTAGAATAGGTTTAAGCTCATTAGCAAGAATCTTCATCATGATCTTATAACAAAGATTGTAGAAAAAAATAGGTCTGAAATCCTGAAAGGATTCCATCTTCCCAACTTTTGGAATGATGGCAATGAAGGTAGAATTTAGAATCGGAGGGACAATTCCAGATACCCTAATCTCTTCAATCATCTCCACCAAATCATTTTTCAATAACTCGAGGAATTCAAGGTAAAATTCAACCGACCATCAATCCGGTCCAGGACTTTTATCTTTCTTGAATCCCTTCAAAACCCCCAAAATTTCATCCGTTGTTACCTCTTTGAACAAGGCTTGCCCATCTTCCTCAGAAAAATATCGAGGGAAGAGATTTATTACCTTTAACATCTGAGTTATATTTGAACCAACAGGTTTTTTGAAAATGTTCGAAAAGTACTTGACGCCCTCCCTTTTGATTTCCATCAGATCACTCGTCCAAACATCATCTGCCCCTTTAATATCCCATATAGTGTTCTGAATCCTTAGGTTGTTAGCAAAACAATGGAAATATTTTGTGTTTAAATCTCCATCATTTATCAACAATGACCTACTCTTAAGTCTCCAGGTGGTTTCATGAATAGTCAGGATTCCAACTTTTTGGGCTTCTAGCTGAGCTAATGTCTTTACTTGTATCTCTGAAAGACCAACCATATATTCAATGGAGAGTAGATCCTCAATACCCTCTTCTATTTGATTTAATTCAGAATGTAAAATCTTCTTTTTATTTTTTTCCCAAGTCACCGTAAGAATTTTGAGCTCCACTAACTTCCTACAAAGTCTGAGAGAAGCCGATTCTCCATCCATCCCAAGATCCTTTGACCAAAAATATTGAACCAGCTGAGAGAAATCCTGATCTTTTAACCAAACAACATTGAATTTGAATGGATATTTTTTGAAGGAGCGATCTGAGTCTAATTGTAAACAAATGGGAGAGTGATACGAGACCACAACAGGGTTAGCCCAAGATCTATACATGTGGAAAATATCCAAAATATTTTCTAAGAAAAGGAATCGGTCTAATCTCTTATTGATATAGGCGTCCCCTTTCCTACCATTTTTCTAGGTGGGCAATGGTTTACCCATGCAAATATCAGTTAGTTTGAAATGAGTAAGGATCTCGAGAAAATATTCAGCCAAAGCATCCATGTTTGCATTTAGTCCCCAAAATTCCGTTGAGTTCAGTGTAAAATTGAGGTCTCCTCCAATGATAAAGTTCTTACAAGACTAAATGTCGTAGTATTTAACTCAATCCCAAAAAATCCTTCTATCTACGCAAGGAGTGTAGCAATTCAGAAGATATACCACCTCATTTATCCCTTTTATCCTGCCTTCCAGAAGGATACTTGCACAAGTATTGTAGGATTTAACTAACGCCACCTTTATATTCTAGATACAACAAATTATGCCTGAGTGCCCCAGTGCACTAGTGGCACAAACCTCCCAACCGGGGAAGAGTTTTAAGAAAATCTCGCAAGCCTTTTCATTAGTACAAATAGTCTCTTGGACAAAAACAATGTCAGGATGGATTCTTTGGAAAACACGTTTGAGGGTGACAAATTTGGAGTCCCCCCCTACTCCTCTAATATTAAAAGATGTGATAATCATGGAGAAATTTGGTTGCAAGGCCTCTGAGCTCTAAGGGCCGCATGTTCAGTAGTAGTGGACGACAAAAGGTCCAATTGATCTAGAAGAGGAATGGATACATCAAATGAGGTAGGATTCGGCTCGGGAGATTTGGGAGGTTTTTTCCTACATCTAATAGTCACATTGGCACAACATATAGAATTTAAAGGAATAACCCCCTCTTTTGGCATTTGCACTCCTAGTGTTTTGTAGGTCAGCAAATATAGCCATTCTGTTGGAAAAATGAATGGAAAGTCTGTGCACGTAAGTTGAATTTAATAGGGATAGGAAGTCCAAGATAAAGTAAAATGATCATCATGTTTTTTTAGAACATTTTCATTTAGTTTCAACATCGATTTATAAAACCACTTTTCAATTCGATTATCCCAACAGTAGTTGAGATTTTGGGATGACAAAGTCAAGAACAATAAGAAGGGAAAGAAGTGATATGGCATCACTCAACGTTATCGATAGAATCTCGATTCCGTAAATCAACAAGGTCATGAGAAAGTGGCATCCTTAATATTGCCTTTGCCATTTGATGGAGTAAGGGAAGGATACCAAATCAATGAACTTTTTGGCAATGCAATTTTGGTATTTTATTTGAAAAACATAGAAATTTTGGATATGGTTAAGTACATTTTTTATAATATTTTTTTAGTATTGAACTGCAAAGAGAAGTTGAGTTTTATCCACATAATTTGAATGAGAATTGACAGGCTTTAAGTTTCCACGAATTAAAAGGTTAGTTTTTCTAACATCTAAAAGGGTATTTGGCCCATTGTGATGATGCTAGAAGGTTAGGCATCCCCAGGTGTGGGACCCCTACAGATGTGTTTCCGGATGTCTTGGCCCTTGCTAAGTCATAAGTTACTTTTCTAGTGATGGTTTGCGGGTTGTTGGTATAAGAAAGGGGTTTATAGTGGGAGCCACTATGATGACTACCACTATAAGTCCTTTTTCTATTAAAAAAATCTAAAAATTGTCAAATGTGATTCTAAGGCAACTTTGGCGGAATAAATTCTCTTTTGTCATGACTTCTTAATTGAAGTTTACCTTTCCAAGTCCACTCTTAAGCAATAATAGCCAGATAAGCATAAGAAAGATCCGATTCAGTGATTCCACACCTAATTGAAGTTAAAGATTGAATGAATAAGAAGCATCTTGTTGACGCTTGAATCTGTTAGGACCGAAATGACAACCTCACGAGGATAAAACCCCCCCTGCTTTTTTATAGAGGTGGTCCTCCTCTTTACCTTAATATTTTCCCGGGACTCTAGATTTCCAGAATATGGGACTTTGCAGAAGTTCGTTGTGGTAATAAAAGAAATATAAAGATTGCAAGAAAGAAAGTGTTTTGTTTTCTTTTTAAATATTTTTTGTGAGAAATGACGAGGAACCACACATTTCATACATTTGAAAAAGATAGAAAAAGTTTCCTCACATCTATCATAGTTAAACTAAAGATTTATGATCAAATAAAATAAAAAGAAGATGGTCTGCATGCATAAGAGAAATTTAACAGAGTGGATACATGGGAAGTTCAAATAAAGATAATGATATATCAATCTCAAATACTTTATACTCAAAATTAAGAGTTACAAAGAATAGTCAAAACCGGTCCCAAAATAGCTCTCTTGAAATTTCTGAAAAAACATATAGTCTGTTACAAAGTGTCGAAATTTAAATGCGTTTGTCCTTAGGACAGGGATTGGGGCTCCCCCGGACCATAAATAAAACATAAACAAGAAATATTCTTGTAGAAGGAGGATGGTGGGCGATAATAGAACAACAAGACCTTGAGAGAAGACATGAAGATATTATCAGACTTCGGTTAAACATTTCTAGTCAAAGAAGTAGAGTATTTGGATGAAAGGACTAATAAAGAAAGAAATATGTGATGAACATAAAATTACTATGATGGTATCTCGTATCTTCACTTGCTTGTTTCTTTCCTTTTATTGTCTTCATTGACAGTTACAGGAACCGTCTCAACTGTTTCTTGCCCTTCGTTGGTTAATTTGTCAATTGCTTTTTTGAACCATTCTTCAATATAGTGCGATGTTTATATCATGTCATATTTTAATGTTGAATAAATCATCTTCCAAGTCTCTTAAATAAAGAGAAATACCATGTACTTCTTCCTTAATATCTTGTTTTTTGATGGAATAATCCACTAGCCAATTGTCTATGTCACCTTCATTATATTCGAGTATTCCATAACATTTTTCAACTGATAACCCTTTAAATATTTCAACTTGTTCGTCAAACTATTGCTTTGTTAGGAACATTAAGTTGAGAATTAATTTAGGGTCTTGTAATTCGTTAGTACCTCCTGCTAGGTCTATCTGTGTGAGCCTCTTGAACAATTATTCCCTTTTCAGTATGGCTTTGCTGCATGCTTGAACAATGTTATTCAAATTTTTAATCTTTTCCTTCCAACAAGCATTTAGTTGTTTTATTCGACTTGGGGAAGGCATATCCTCCTCTCTTCTTCTTAGTTCCGTCATGTTAGAGAATTTTATTCCAAAAGGTAATACAACATCAATGTAGAAACCTTCTCCGTTCTTCATATCAACTTGAAAATATTCATGGAAGGCATGTTCCCTCGAGCCAAAAGAAACAATATTTTTTGAAACCTCTCATGCCTCTGTTATCAATGACATTCTCTTCTTAATATTTATTTCTACATAACTCCTGACTGATGCGAGTAGGATTGAATATACTTTCAACTTAACAATGGGTGTGGTAGGTTTGACCATTGACAAAGGACTGGCAAGAAGTGGAAGAGGCATTAAATCATCTTCCATCTCTCTGATCCTTTCTTTTAACTTATTGTTTTCTGCTTCCAGACCAATCATAGAATCATAAAGAGCATCCCTGGTTGCTCTGTGAATTTTAGAGATTTGGGACGGATGCATATCTTTTAGGTAAACCTTTGAACAAGATTTTCCCTTTTTATTTTTCTGATCACCTTTTTCTATAATCAATTTTTTAGATTCCTTGTAAAAAACAACACTTTGAAAAGTAAATGACTCTTCTTCATTGAAGGTCTCTTTCTCAACGATATCTAATGATGAATTTTGTTGGGCCATATTTCTCGGTTGATCAATTATGGGAAAAAAATTCTCAATATCGACCTCGAGCTCCATGTCTTCAAGAGAGAAGCTATTGATGTCATTTTCTATGAGATTGTCTTCTTCCTCTTGCACAACATTCTTCCTCTTTTTTATCATAGGGAGTTTGTGTGAGCTCTCGATTTTTCTAGGGGGGGATTCTTCTCTCCTCCACCGCTTGAACTACTATAGGTAATTTTCATAGTTGCGTGAGCCATTGGAGCATTGCTCCGGGATGTGGTAGTTTTAGGAGTAACAACTGGAGACTGGGCGCTCTTTTCATTGGGACCCTTTCCTTTTTTCTTGTAAAACTCGTTATTACTAAGTACTATTTCCAGGTCACCAACATTGTGTACAAGAGCGCCTTGGTTTTTATCTTCTTCTTCATTCAAAATAGTATGAATGAACGAGTTGTTGAATCCTACCGACAACATATATTCCACAAAGATTTTGTTAGGGTCAAGCCCCTTTATCCTTTCAACATACTTCAGATTTACATTGTTGAAGTGATTCACAAAATCATCAATTTTATTTATGTTCCTGAATATGAAATCTCCAATTTTCCACAGCAAGGGGATGATTGCTTTTTCCATTTTTCATGGAAAAAGTGAAACCAGAAATAGTATTGCCTTGCCACTTTCTTAATAAACAATTTATCAGATACATGGTATGGAAGAAAAGAGGGATTTTCTTTGGAACAAAATATCTCGATGAAACTATGATTTTCCATATGTTCTATCATTCCCTTTTTCTCAAAGAATTTATTATCCTAGTATGATATCCAGGGGGTATTTTTACCAAACAACAATCCTTTGAAGATTGAAACAAAATCATTGTAAACTTCGTAAAAAAACATAGAAGTCTTATGTCTCCATAATGTTTGATACTAGAAGGTAATTGGATCTATTTCACAGTTCATCCTCTTACATATAGTCAATTTTAGAAATTGACAGCAATACACTATCACAAATACCAAATAGGAAGCCATAAATAATTTATTGTCCCTTTTGTAATGTGATAATTGGGATGAGATTTCAATGGAAATCAATTTTCCCCAGTCAAAGATAGCCTATTCTTTAACTGTAAAATACAAAATATAAAGAATCATGCGAGAAATGGTGGCGATGATTTCGTGACATGTCAACCTGGTAAACAACCAAGCAATTTCCCAAAAGGGGTTTTTAAAAGAGTCGACCTAAATCCTGGTTATGTCTTCGGGAACAATCGTGAGATTATCCAAAAAATCAGGAAAGAGATCCATGCCATTGTCACGTTTCTTCATAAAATATCCGCAGTCTTATCCTTTGAAGGTAAGTGTTGGCTTAGGGAGCTTCAACATCTTACGAAAAACTTGTGGTGAAAGGGAAATGGGGGAATGATATTGGAGTTGTATAATTCGCTGGATTGACATGTACTTCTCAACGCACCATGAAAAAATTTCTTTGCAGTCAAATACCTCAGGAACATACTCTGCGCAAGAAATTCCCAATGTCTAGATTATGAATTTTTGTGCAGAAGGAGATGAGTAATATGAATATCCTCTGGACCATTGAAATTTTTGGTCTTCACGACAAAAAATACTCAAAGTATCACCACAAAAATATTGTCTAGCTGTTGTTGCCATAGGTTGACGAGAGTATTCGTTCAACTGGATAATAACTTGAAATGAATAATTCCAGAGAGATAACAATAATATAACCTTTGTCAAATCATGATTTAATGCAATTTAATGAAAAGTCTCCTCAAGCCCTTCACTATTATTGTCGATCTTTACGGAAACTGCATGATCAATTATTTGCTTTAAACCACACTAAATGCATATTGGGAAAATCACAAAGATGACAAGGATGAACAAGAGTAATTTGAATATGGAGCCTTTTGTGAACCTACCAACCTGGGAACCCGTGAACCCGCGGTTGTGAATGATAAAAAATAAGCTAAGTGTTGCAAAGTGGTCGGTCGGACTTGGATACATGAGAAATGAAATACCTAGGGGATCGGTACCCGCAACAAGTCTGACGGTCATAATGTAGATCACGAGCCTTTGGGTGCAAAGTCAAGATCATAGAACTTGGAAGATGAAGGCTTGAACTTGTGAACCCACGAAGTTGAAAAAATGGTTAAGTATATTATAACAAGGAGGTTGGTGGGAATCATGACATAGGAACATGGATGGAGATGAAGAACCGTGAGTCTTCCTACCCATGAACCCATCGATTTTTGAAATGCGATTAAGTATGGTAACTAGAAAGGGAAAATATAAGGGAAAAAAGAAAAGGGGAATGAGGGTAGGTATAAAAGAGGGAAAACAAATGGGAAAAAGAAGTTGGGAAAATAGAAAAGGAAGGGAAATTTTGGAAGCAAGAATTGATCTCAACAACTGGCTCCAACTGCAGGATGATAACCCCCTGTGGGTTGTCAAGAATCTAGAATATTTATGACCAGGCGCTTCCATCCATTGGGATATGGAGTCAAAGGTAAGAATATACAAACTGAATAAATGAAAAATAATTTTTTTGTACAGGGAAATGAGAAAGTTTTAGGTGAAGAAACCTTTCAAATGTTTCCCATTGACATGAAACATTAATCTTTTACCCTTCATGTCTTTGAGCATATAGGAATTAAAACCCAAGATATTTTCGATGATGCATGGTCCAATCCAGAGTGCTTCGAAATTTGTGTGCATCGATGGTTTCTCCTTGGATTTTTTCCAGAGTAAAACCAATTATCCCTTCTAGAAATTCTTTACAGTTGCATTCTGGTCAAAATATCTTTTGATACGTTTCCATCTCTCATAAGTTATATTTAGGGATTTACTTCGTCCTTCCTCCAATTCAACAACTAGTTGATCCTCCTTTGCAGAGGTGAACTGTCTTCTGCATCTTTTGTATTAACACAAAAATTCAAAGCATTGAGTTTGAGGCTAATTGACATTTTTTCATCTTTCCCATAAACCAATGTATACAGAGACATCACAGTGTTGTCTTTCAGAATCGTTCTAATTTCCCACAATGCATCAATCAACTTTAAATGTCAATTCCTTTGGTTCTTGTCAATAGTTTTCTTCAATATCCAAATGAGTGTCTTATTAGTGTATTCTTCAAGACCATTCCCTTGTGGATAATAGTTTGACGAATGCCCCATAATAATTCCATATTCTCCACAAAATTCTTTAATTTTTGAACCAATTAAAATCAAACCATTATCAGTGATGAATTTGTTTAGGACACCGAATCTTGACAAAATATTATCTTTGAGGAATTTAATAAACTCTTCAAAATCAACCCCTTTTAATGCCACTGCTTCTGGCCACTTCGTAAAATAATCTGTAGCGGTGAGAATATACATATTTCCATTACTTGACTTTGGATTTATTGGCCCAACGACATTAAGTCCCCATTGGGAGAATGGTTGTTCTACATATTTAGGTTGTAATGGAATTGTAGATCTCTTCATTTGACCTGAAATTTTTTGGCAAGATACACACTTACTTATGGTAGCATATGAGTCTATAAAAATTTATGGCCAATAAAACCGAACTCTTACTATCTTATGAGCGATGACTGTAGGTGAAAAATGTCCACCACATATTCCTTCATGGAATTCCCTCATTAATTCTTGAGCTTTGTTTTCATCAACACATATCAGTAATATACCATCATAGTTCCTTCTGAACAATATATCAGTAATCATCACATATATATTTTATTTCATCTTCAATGTTCTTCGCTCTTTAGGGTTCATGGTGAGTGGAAACTGTCCAGACCTCAAGTAGAATGCAATATCTCTATACCATTCTGAATCAACCAATGGTTCTCCTACTGAAATTGAAATCATTCCATCCAAAGAATCACTATTTGCAATGAGCTTATATAAAACTTGCCCTTTGACAACCTTTAAAGGTTTAATTTCAATAATATATTGTTGAATCTTCGCCAACCAGTTAGCCCATTTTCCTTCTCTCAATTGTTGATTCAAAATAATATTCACTGGCAAGGATGGAACATAAGAAATGGCATGATAATTTAGTATGTAAGTCTAAAAGTGCGCCACCCCTTTCACAAGAGACATGTCTTGCTTTTCCAATTCTGAATACCTCAATTCATAATCATGAAGGGTTTTTCTCATGAAACTGATTGGGAGTTATTCACCCTTGGTATTCCTATGAGAAAGAACAGATGCAACAATTTTTTCTGTAGTGAACGAATAGATGATGAAGTCCCTTTGAAAGTATGGGCTAATGAGGATTGGAGCTATGGTGATTTCCCTTTTGATATTATTGAAAGATTCTTGTGCATCCACTATCCATTCAAACCTTTGGTCCTTTTTCAACAATAAATTGATCAGCTTCACAATACTTGCATAGTCAGGAACAAATCTTCGCACAAAGTTGATCTAACCAAAAAATGATTGAACTCCTTTCTTAGATGATGGAGGGAAGAGTTCATTTATAGATTTAACTCTTTCTGGATCTATATAAATCCCTTCCTTGCACACAATATGACCCAATAGTTTTCCTTGATTTACAATGAATAAACATTTCTTTGGATTTAGGGAAACACCATATAATTTGTATCTGCCAAAATATTTCCTCAAGTGATGAATGTGATCACCCCTTGTTTTCGAATGTACTGTTAATTCATCTTGATAATCCGCCATGAATTTTCCTATCAACCCTTTAAAAAAATTATCCATGGCCCTTTGAAATGTGGCTCCTATATTCTTCAAACCAAAGGGCATCCTAGCATATGCATATGTCTCCCAAGGTTCTATGAATGTTGACTTTTCTCTGTCTTCCTCAACAACCAAGACTTGATTATACCCATAAAAATGACCTAACATAGACATGCAAGCTGATCCCGTGACTTGCTAGAGAAGAAACTTCATGTTAGGTAAAGGATAACTATCCTTTATACTTGCTTTGTTAAGATCCCTGAAATCTAAACACATCTGAATCTCCCTGGTCTTCTTTCTTACTATCACAGGGTTTGAAATCCAATCAGAATGCCAAATGGGATATATTATTCCATCCTTATTTAATTTATCCAATTCAACCTTTACCATAGGTTTTAATTTGGGGTTCATCATCCTTATTTTTTGCTTGATCGACTTTGCTTCTTCTCTCAAAGGAATAATATGTTGAAATATTGTTTTTTCATAAGCTTTCAAATCATCATAAGTCCATGTGAACACACCAATATATTATTTAAATAATGCAACATATTGATCAACTTCCTCAATGGTGCAATCGACTCCCAAGTTGACATATTTTTGGGAACTGTCAGTTCCAATATTGATCTTTCTTGTTTCTTGAACCTTTCGGAGTGAAATTTCTTCCAGGAGATTCTTAGCATGATCGTATTTCGTAAAAAGAGACTTCGATTGAATAGAATTCTTCGGGACAAGTGATATGTGATTGTCTTCATCATCATCATTGTTCAAGATAATTTTTTCCAATAGTTTTTCATTCTCAAATACTTGTAAATATTCCAGGTTATCAGGTACAAAAGGTCGAAATACTCTTTCTACTTGAAAGTATGTTTTGCTTTGAATATCATCTGGGTTTGACAATGAGGCCGCAAAATCCAATGAATCTACCTTTTGATTCTTCTCCCTTGAAATGAAAGAAACGTTGAAAGAGATGAAATATTCCATCAATTCGTTAACTCTTTTGAAATATAATTTGAGTCTTTCCTTCTTGATTTTATACCTATGGGTGACTTGATTAATTAACAACTCGGAGTCGCCAGTCACAGCTAGATGTTCTATATTCATTTCTTGTGCAAGAATCATTCCCTAAATCAAAGATTGATATTCTACCTCATTATTAGTACATGAAAATTCAAGTCTGATAGCATGTGGATGCATAATCTTCCCTGGAATTACAAGTACAATTCCAACTCCACTCCCAGATCTTGAACAAGCTCCATCAAATGATATCCTTCAATAACCTTCAAATAGATTCTCTTGATTCTCCATGTCTTGAATTTGCTCCAGGATTTCAATGTGTTCCATTTCTAGGATAACATAATTTCCAATCCCAACATCTATATAATCTTCCATTAATTCATTATTCTTCTTTTTGAAAGAAAATGGTTTCCTGGGTTCACGGGGAACCTTAATCATCTCTCCTTCTTTGTCTAGAAGCATCATGTAGCTTCCATCGTTCATTATGTATCCCCCGATCATGGATGATAAATATTTTCCCAAAACAAATCCATGTGTCGGAGGAAGGTCTACCACAATAATATTGAAAACTATAATAATATGTGGAGCCGTCGTGATCCAAGCATAAAAGTCCTTGATTTCTCCATAAGCTAGCACTTGTCTGGAATCAATTGCATATATACTTTCACCAATCTCGTAATATCTGGTACAGTTCATGCCCAATTCCTCCATGATTGCCAATGGCATAATATTATTGTTCGTTCCAGTATCAACTAAACAATTATGAAGTGCAACATCATGATTTTCAATTGAAATATAAAAGGGAGGAATTTTACCTCTCAACTTGACGATTGATTTGTTATGGATTTGTTTTGGACTTGTAACAACAACTTCTGCTTTTTCAGACAGATCATCCAATAATCTCAAAAAAAAATTCCCTTTGTTGGGGAATCTTCACCACTTTTGTAAAAGGAAGAGTTATCCTTAGTTTACTTAATTCCTCTACAACATTGTATGTCATCTGATTGGAGTTTGACATCAGGTGTTGCTTCTCACTTCCAACGCTATCCATCTTTTTCTCATTTTCCCTTTTCTCATTCATTTTTTCTTTATCTTTTTCGTTTTCCTTTTCAGAATAATTTTTATTCTTGGATCTATTTACAAATCCTCTTGTCTGGGTGATATTTTCTTACGAGTTGGGGTCATTGTCTCCTTCTTCAAATATATACATGGACATCTCGCATCTGTCCATCTGTATAGTTTGAAAACTTTCATAAGGTGAATAATAGTTCTCTTGCTCAACCATTTTCTCATCATATACATTATCCATAACAACTGCATTAGGGGTTGGCTGCCTAGGGACCCTTGGTGTTTGCGGATTATCCATTTTTTCAAACCTCACTCTATTTTCTTAGGGAGGGTTCCTTCTTTTCTCTTGGACCGACATTCTCGGATTTGCTACATTATTATCCCCCCTTCTTAGTTTGGTTATCTCATTCTGCATTTTCCTGATAGTTCTATTCATTTGCGCAATTTCAATTCTTTGCTTGGTTTCTTGTGCCGCAATAGGGTCTACCTTCACATATGGTATGGTTCCCTTGAAAAATCCTCCTCCAATTGTTTGATTTTAGGTCAGTCATGGCTTGAATTATTCATTCTTTCTTGAACTAGAGGCTCCTTGATTATCAATACTTAAGCCTCCCCACTGCCTTTGTAATTTTCCCAAGATAATGTCAGGGTCGACACCCATATCAATCATAATTTATTCCATATAAGTGGATTTAATAATTGTTTCCTCCAAGTTATCCATCTGAGATGTTTGTTGGAAATATTGAGAGGGTGGGTGAATCAATATTACCCTTTTTCAATAATTAATGATTACTTTGATATTTTATTAATTACCACAATAGATCAACAATGGACTTGTATTTAAAATAAATTATATAAATATAATTAACATGAATTACAAGGTTTTATATAGAATAGTGAAGGACACCAATCCTTTTTAGAGCACCAACTCTAGGAGACACAAATCCCTTCTTCA
>ML826750.1:7887-39161 GCA_009831015.1 Picea engelmannii
GAGGTATGTAGATCAAGAATTGGATTTGTTCAACCGGTGGGTGATGGAAAAAATAAATAGCTCAAACAAAAGGCAAGAACAATGTCGCAACTATAGTAATTGTGTCGCAAAGTCTCTTAAAGTCATGTATATATAGATCAAATAGTCAACTAGCCGTTAACACCGACCAATGAGATAGGCAAACTTTTCGTCGCTATTGCCACGAAAGTTCGTTGCTATTGCGATGAAAATACCGACTAGGTTAAAATAACATTTTTGTGGATATTGCGATGAACTTTCGTGGCAATATCGACGAAAATCCCGCCCTATTTAAAAAAAAGATGAAACTAGTGGAAGCGTGGAAAAATTTCGTGGAATAATCTGCCCATATGTAGTAGTGGAAAAATCCCTAAGGTGGAAGATAGTGGCATAAGACAAAAGGAAGTTAGAAATTACAACTATGAAAAATTGCAACCACAACTGGGAAGCATATTGTGGACTTATAGGAAAAGTTATAAATATTTAAAATGTAATATTTGGAGGATAAGAAATAACTAGAGAATGAGAACGAGGATTTAAAAACAACATTGGAAAAACAAAGAAGGGAGGTTGAAGATAAAGTGTAGAAAATTGAGGAACTAGAATAAATTTCCCACAAGACCATTGAATTGGTAAAGGACATGCTCTCTTGAAGGCCTCCTACAAGAACATACACCTTTTTTTTCAAAGAGCAAAGGCTCAAGCATCAACTGGGACAAATTTCCAAGATCCTCCCTCATGAGTTGGACACTCAAAAATAGTTCACATAGGCATATCAATGATGCAATGAAGAAGATAAAAATAATCTCTATTAGCTCTATTTCCACAATTTTGTGATGCCTCACCCTTGCAAATGGTCCCCTAATCCGTATGTGGGGGATATCCAAATCAAAGAATTTTTCTCCTACGTAAAAAATGTGGAGAAAAGGGTTGTCGAGGCACACAGATACAAGAATAAATAGTTGAATAACACCATTTAGGTGATGTCTAAAACCACTAAGACTTTAGGATTGAGCAAGGCAAAGATCAAATTTTGAGGGATTGTTTTGTTGCACATGGGCATGCAAAACCTCTAGCTAGGGGGTAATGATGGGCCTCTATATTGTATTTTGTTTATCCCATTCTATATAAACATTTAGTATTTGTTCCCTACAACTAGACCTTCATATGAAACATTTGTGTATTTTAATGACCATTGAGGTTATTGTGACATTTGCTTGTCATTCTATGCTTAATTTGCTTACTTACTAAGTATGAATGCAATGAGCATTGATCTTGAATCCCAATTGATTATATGTTTTACAAAATCCCATTTGATTATATGGTTTACAAAGAGTCTAGTCTATTATTTATTTTCATTTTCCTTTACTATTCGACTCTAAATTGGGCGCCATTAGTGCCAGATTTAGCACCGTCTAGTGGACAAAATGCAATCAACTTGGGGTGCTAAATCCGATGCTAATGGCGCCCAATTTAGAGACGAATAGTAAAGGAAAACAAAATTCATTATTAAGATAACACGAAATTAAAAAAATAATAGAGCCCGCGCACCCAAAACGAAAATGAAAATAATAGAGCATGGAATTTGGATAACACAGAATTTGGATAACAAGAAATTAAAAAAATAATAGAGCCCGCGCACCCAAAAGAAAGATTTTGTGCATTCATGATACTCTAGTCACAATTTTAGATATCCCGCGCACCCTTCATGATACTCCAGTCACGATTTTAGATCCCGCGTGCACCCTTCATGATACTCCAGTCACGATTTTAGATCCCGCGCACACCCAAAAGCAAGGGTTTGTGCATTCTCGAATTTCACACCCAAAAGAACCACCTAGAGAAAAGGTAGGGGAAAGCATGGGAATATCCTCCCCCATAGAGACAGAGGAAATTGATCGAATCAAAGGAACAATAAGAAGGCAGGGGAAAGCATGGGAAGATCCTTACCCGCAGAGACAAAGGCAATTGATCAACGCAAAGGAACAATAAGAAAGTTTGTTGATGATCTATATCCACCCACATATGATGAACATTAAGGAACAATAAGAAAGAACCACCCACAAACGATTTATATCCACTTGATATCGTTGAAATGTAACCAAGTGAGCGATCTATAATCCCACTGGCTGTTTCAACACATACATAGCAAAGAGAGGGATTTTCCACAGTCTAGAGGAAAACAATTCTCCCTAGGACGTAAAAAAATGTCAAGTATTAGAGGGAAACGAGAAAAGGGTTTTGATTCTTTCCATAATGATGTATTTCATACTCAATTTATATATTTTTACAAGTTTCCATTGCTTGTTTGAATTGTATTTTTTAGTTTTTTATTTCAAAATTATAAAAGAAGAAATTACCTCTGTATATATAGGGTATATTGTTTTTATTTTTAAATTTAAAATAAGAAATTTATCGTACATATATAGGGACATGACCCAGAGAAACTGAAAGAGGCAATGGATTCTATATTGGGGGTAGAAGAAGTGAAGAAACTAGAAGGTATGGACTTGTCCATACTTGCCAAATATGTGGAAGAACGATCTACTAAAGGAACTGAAACAATCCAACCAAACCAACCCTCTTAAAGAGAATCGATTGATTCCCCATCAATTTCTGGATCATGTAAAATGTTAAGGAGAAATTCAATCTCAATAACCTCTAAGTATGTGGAACAAGGAGTAGATATGTCCAATGTACCTGCCACTCTTGGGTCACAAATTTCTTCCACCACCAGTACATGTTATGCATCTTGCATTGGTACATACAAAAGCAAGGTAGAATATGATGTTGTTTATGGGAATATCAAAATGATAGATGACGGGAAATAGTTCATGCATAGGTTGAATGAATCATTCCTTCAATTCTTCAAAGAGAATTTACATATTCCGTTCTCGAAGATACCCTTGTACCTTCAAAAATAAGTCATTAATGACATGGAGATTGAATTTGAGATAGGTTGGTCAGTAAAGAAGATAAAAAAAACAAATGACTCAAAATTGCAAGAGATTTCGTTGCAACCAAAAGAAAAAGATAAAAGGAATTCCTCCTGAGCTAAGGAACAAAATAAGGCCAATTGATGTAAGTGTGAAAGTATGGAAAGAGTTTGTGAAAACATATGATAGAGCAGATGCACAGAGGAAGTCCGGTGAGGAGATCAACATACATGTATTTGAATTTTTGACACTAGATTATTTCAAATTCATTAAACGATTTTTATATTTTACTGGTGCATAATATAAATTGAATTAGTGTATGTTTCAGGACAAGGCCTCGAAGGCCAGGCTTTCCAAATATCGTGCCACACATCATAGTGGCCAAACATGATTAGAAGCCTCAATATGCAAGTTTGTAAGTCATGGGAATATCTAAAATGATTTTTTTTTTTAAATTGTGTACAAAAAAGTAAATGATTGCATATTAATTACTTTAACTATTCCATCTGCCATGTTTTGACAGGAGCAACGATCTGGCCATTATCCATCACAATACGAATTCGAGATGATACAGGAAAAAAAGTGGTCCGATTTTGTTATCTGGATGGATAATGAGGTATCATTAGTTGACTTTCAATAACTTAGTTGGATATTGTTATGTTAATATGTCAATTTGCATTTCTTATGTTGAGTTGTGTATTTATGTGTAGCTTGAGTTAGAAGGCTCTAGTGAAACTATACAAAATTTTTTGGCCCCTTTTCTCTCTTTCTCTTATAGAGTCTTAGAAGAATGGCATGGTCAAATAAAATAAATGTTTGTATTGATCCTTGTTTCCCTTCATGAGCACATTGCTCCTAATGGGGTTGGAATGGATTGATAATAACAAGGACTAGAGTCCTCTAACTCAAATCCCCTATCATATTCTCACATTCATCCTTCTTATTTGTTGGTGGGGTAAAGATAGAATGTACCTCTCCATTTTAAGAAAATGGTGTATTTTGGAGTGGATCTCATCCATAAGTATTTAGGTCTTTTATCAATAATTGGTAGCTCAGATGGGCCTTGTTCATATTTTCCCATATATTCGATGTCCTTGAAACCCATGGTTTGGATCATGGGAAATACCTATTTTTAGGTTTAGATTTATCATGTCTTGGAAAAATCATATTCATCCTCATCATTATAATGTATCTCATCATGATTTTAACCCCCTTCTCCTCATCTAAAATGAGGCATGTTTCCAATTACACCATGCCTCAGATCGACGAAACGCCAGTTTTTTTGGACTCCTAGCACCAGATTCCAGCTAGGGGGACCCCTCTCCTCTGATTCCATTGCCTAGAAAAGTGTTTGTTAGAGGATATACAGAACTAAGGTTTAGCTCAGTGAGGCACAATGCAAATCCAATACAGGGGGTCAAATTTCAAAGCCCCTATGTCGGGCGATTGTGGGCACCGTGGTCGTGTGGGAATTGGTCATACACACTTTATGGAGCTTACAAAACTCAATTACATTGCTCTATTGTGATTTTGTGCCCCTGGACGAAATTTCCATTATGTCCCTGGATGGCTTCAGGAGGCGAGTTTCAACTCGTCATATCACCCAAACCATGAATAGGATCGACGAAACGCCAATTTTGTTGGAATCTTGGCACAAGATTCTAGTTGGGGGGACCCCTCTCCTGTGATTCCGTCGCCCAAAAAAGTGTTTGTTAGAGGATCTATGGAACTAGGGTTTAACTTAGGGAGGCACAATGCAAATCCGACACAGGGGGTCAAATTTCAAAGCCTCTATGTTGGGTGATTGTGGGCACCGTGGCTGTGTAGGCATTGGTCACACACACCTTCCATAGATTACGAAACTCAGTTACATCGCCTGGTTGTGATTTTGTGCCACCGGACCAAATCGTCATTGTGTCACTAAATGTCTTCAGGAGGTGAGTTGAAACTCGCCATAGCACCCAAACCGTGCCTCAGATCGACGAAACACCAGTTCTGTTGGACTCATGGCACCAACTTCCAGCTAGGGGGATCCCTCTCCTCTAATTAAACCCTGTGTTGGGTGATTTTCGACACCGTGGTCATGTGGGGATTGGTCATACACACCTTCTGGAGCTTACAGAACTCAATTATGTTTCCTGGTTGTGATTTTGTGCCCTCGGACCATCTTTTCTTTGTGTCATTGAATGACTTTAGTGGGCGAGTTTCAACTCGCCATAGCACCCAAATCATGTCTCGGATCGATGAAACACCAATTATGTTGGACTCCTGGCACTAGATTCCAGCTAGGGGGACCCCTCTCCTCTGATTCCGTCCCTCATAAAAGTGTTTTTTAGAGGATATCCAGAACTAGGGTTTAGCTCAATGAGGCACAATGCAAATCCGACACAGGGGGTCAAATTTCAAAGCCCCTGTGTCGGGCGATTGTGGGTACCATGGTCGTGTGGGTGTTGGTCATACACACCTTACCGAGTGTTATCACTCTGTGATTTCTAGAGGTTGTATAAGAAATGACAGAGGTAAACACAAAATCACTTTGGAAGCTGGGATCTAGCCCTGCCAGCTTCAGAGAGGGATCTCTCTGTAAGATTTAGATTTGTTTGGATTAAAATATTAGGCTAGTTATGATAGTTCAAGGTTTGTTTGTTTGATTTGAATTGTTTGGTTGATTAAATGCTTAAATTACCATTGGGCTATGGAGTTTGTCTCTTAAAATAGGGGTTTGTTTTAGTTTTTATAAAGTTTCTTCACAGGGCAAGGTAGTTAAACTAATTGGATCTTGTAAATTTGGGTGAAGTGAATAGGAAGAAGTGAAATAAATTCCATTAAGTAAAATAGAAATTAAGAATTCATTTACTTAATTTTAGTTGAAAACATAGAAATTATTCAAATCCAGAAGTAGAGGATATTAATATAAATTTTGTTCTTCAACCTTCTCTTGAACAATTCATAAACATAGATAGATGCACTTCACCAATAGTTTGACACAAGAATCCTGTGAAAGAGCCTTCTTTATTACTAATCAATCCACTTGAATCGTATAATAGCCTTCTTGGATGCAAAAATCAACCCCTCATACTTCGAAATGAGAAGTATTTATAAATTTATTTACAAAAGATCCTGTCATAACTGATCAGAATATATTTTAGGAATATCTAAACTAACTCTATCTCTAATAAAAAAAATATAGGACTGTTTAGATCTGCTCGGATTTCTGGCACTTTTTTGATGGAAGTTGTTGATGATCTGTCCTTTAACTCCTGCTGCATTGTTGGTCCTTGTTGCTGAAAAGTAGAACACATATTTACTCAAGTAACTCGCACAATTTGTCCCACCTATTTTCACTTGGTATTGACAATTTGAGTAATTTCCTGTAAATTTCATCCACCTTTGTGTATTTGGAAAAAGTAGGCTTGGTGATGAAAATGTGATTGATCTCATGCTGAATGTTCAAGTCAAACTCCAATGTTTCCAGGAATGCTTTCCCAGTGATGCTTCCTTATATTCTTGTGAATTTTGAATTATCCTTTGCCACTGTCATTAACTTCTGGTTATAATTAGGCAAGGTAATTAGCTTGTCATTTAGCACTAATAAACTAAGTATCCCTTTATTTTTTAGCACCTCAAATTTGTTGAAGAACCTCTGCACACCTATTTCCATAACTTGACATTTTTCTTCCAACTGCAACATGAGGATTTTCTTAGTTAGAACCTTTTTTTATTTCCAGGATAGTTTCAGTTCTGGCCTCTATCTCTAGCTCCTCTAACTACTATTTTTTTTTAGAATTTAGAAACCTGATGAGATCTGTGGCTTCTGTTGGCTTTTCTCCCAATTCTTCCTTAATTATTTCAATGGCTCCTCTAGCTTTTTGAATTAACTCATACTTCTCTGTATAGAGGGCCAAATCTCTGTCATGGATTTATTGATGTCTATCCATATATTTTCCTTATCTTGGGCTAAGGTATTAGCCATGGTTGTTTCTTTTCCTAACTGTTGTAGTCGTTGACTGAGCCTCTAAGATTTCTATACTTCGACCTGATGAGAATCCTCGATCCTTGTTTTCTATTCCTAGAATGACTTTACTTGCTCCTGTAACCTTTTGATTTATACTCCTTGTATGGACATGTCCTCCATATCTTTCATAAATTTATCTGAGGCATCTGAAGTTTCTACTGGGGTTGATGTTGATGTAAAAACTTATGATTTTCTTATATCTGTAAGAGGCACTGCATCTACTGGAACTATGGCTAACTGTGCATTCTTCTCTTTTTCCTTGATCAACTTATCCATCTCTGCTTTGATTTCCCCAATCTGTGCATTTTTCTCCATAATCAACTTGAGCATTTCTTCTTTTTGGCTCTCTGTCTCAACCACCTCTTTAGTTTGTGAATCCTCTGTTGTTGGTAATTTTAACTGTTTCTTGAGTGATGCTATGTCATCATTCTTCTTCTTAATCAATTATTCTGCTGCTTTGACATTAGCTGGGTCATATCCAATATTGAGTACTAATTCTTCTAATTATTTTATTTTATTATCCTTGGCCAAAGAAGAGATCTTTTCAATCTTCAATTGAGACTAGATATTGGTCAGTGATACCTATAATTTGGAAGTTGTTATTGCAGTGTTTGTCAGTGTTGAATAAATCATCTCCCCTTCCTATCTGTGCATATCCATCTGATCAATAGGATGGATATCCTTTGTATCAAAGTCAAATGAATTCATCTTGTAATCAGCTATTGTCTTTGGATATGGGACCTGTGCCTGTAAGAATTCCATATGCATTCTTCCCTTCGTTGTGTCAAAAGATGACAAAAGTCTGTGCTGAGCAGTAGAAGTCTGTTTCCAAAATTGAGTATAAGTGATTCTTTTGAGAATTTCATTATTTTTCTTAATCTCCTTATACTTATAAAAAATACTTGACTCCTTTTATCCATAGTTTAATTCAGATATTAGAGCTGTGTCTAGATTCCTTTGTGAAGATAATGATGTAAACAGACTGGCTGACTGTGATGAAGAATGTAAACTTGCTTCATGATTGATTTTAGTCTTCTTCCTATAGATTTGAAATTCATCTGTTGAGACCTCTGTGACTGAAGAAGAGTCTTCATTCCTTGATCTTTTCTCTGCTTGTATTTGAGGTGTGATGGTCTGTGAAGTGGTCATAGACATAATATGCTCTTCTACTTCTTGCAAAGTGTTATCTTCCCACTCAGCCCGATTCATGTATTTTTCAATCTCTGGCCTTTATGTATGCACATAAGGAGTGTTCTTCTGTTTTATCCTTAAAACATAAATAATGTCAAATGGGTCATATGACCAAGTAAATATTAGAGGAAACTTCGTCTGTTTTAAGAGGATGTATGCTTCTTCACCTGTTGCTTTGCTGTTGCAAATAAACGATCCTATCTGAGTTTTAATTCTGAATTGAGATTTCTTCTTGTCTGCTACAAAGTGGATTTCATTTGAATTAATCATATGTCTTATGTATTCCAATGAAAAAATCCTCATTGGGAGGTATTTAGGCAACCTGTATGGTGGAAAATCACATCCATACACCCTTATTTCTATGTAATTATGGTATAAATACCGGTCAGTTGTCTTGGCATGCTCATTTAGATGTAAAACCTTTTGAATTTCCTCACTAACCATGGGTTCTATACTGCTGCTCATTAAAAAAGTAGCTAGATAAATGAATTGGTCAATAAAATCTTTGAAACTATACTGCACTGAGTTCTTTCTCACCAATGAAGTCCAAAAGATGTCTGAGTGCGGGATTCCTTGTTCATTCAGCTTCTGGAGTGCAAATGGATACATGTATGCTTGATAGAATATGAACATATAAACCAAAATGGAAGCATACTTGAACATTCCTTCAGTTTGAAACTTAAGGAATTGTTCATGAATGCGGCCAGCCAAGAATTGATTGAAATTAAAATTCATAGAAACCTTTTCTTTTGTAGAGAAAATGGACAGAAAACCTAAATAGGTTCATCTACCCATTCATCAGAATAATATCCTAATATACATTATAGCATGGAGACAATTTGATTAGCCTTATCTGGAAAAATAAAAGAGGGCTATGGTGGATTTTTCTTAGGAAGTTGGGCATCTTCAGGGAGGAAAATTTATAAAATTCGGGATCTCTAGGGAAAAGTTAATTTATGATATAATTCATTGAGGGCTTCAACAGAGAAAGGGGTGGTGGATTCATTCTGAGGGATCTACAACATTTGGTTAATGGTCTCAAGGGTAATTGTAAACATAACTTCACCATTGTGGGATACAATGGCTCTTTGGCTCGACAGATAACTGGCTTGGCATTTTAGGATGAATTCAGGGAAGTGGTAGGTTTGAGGAAACATGTAGAGTGGTAAATTGGATTCCCAGAGTCCAATTTCATCACTCTGGTCAAGGAAATTATCTTTTAGCCAACAATGTAATTCGAATAAACCGAATTCACACTTAGGCTCTGCAACTTTGTAATCTCTTTCTGCCAGGGGGATGTGGTCAAGGTCAATTGGAGGCGGAACCATTGGGTTTTCATAGATGTCAACAGTCTTTCCTTTAGGATACATTATAGAAAATTAACAGTAGGATAGGTTAACAATGCTGTAATTACCTAGAAAATGGTGACAATTGATAGCAGGTGATGGTGATTTCATTTCAACAGTTGAGCTCTGATCGACTTCTTTAGTCTTTAACTTAATCACATGAAACAAAATGGTGTAATGGGGGGGAAATGCTAAGTTTTTATAGTTTGAAGGGATATCCATTAGGGGCATGGGAGGGACATGTGTAATGTCTAATGTATAGGACATGTAATGTCTAACGGATAGGACATGTTTCGTGAAGGGACATGAGGAGTAAAGGCGGGAAAGGTGAGCGGTAACAAGAGCGGGTTAGCTGATTTTGGAGGGGGAGGGGGGTGGGTGATATGTGGTAATTGGAGGGGGGGTCCGAAACGATGAGGGAATTCCGTGTTAGATGGGGATGGAGCGGGGAAAACTACTTTTCGGATCCCCCCTCCACTGATAAAGGTAGGTAGGTCGGGGGGTGGGGGGCGAAAGCGAATATGAGCCATCGATAAGGAGGTGTGATGTTACTATCGGGTAATATATGTTTGGTAATTACTCGCTACACAACAAGTTGTCTTGTTGTTTTTGACTTTGGTTAAAAACACGCGATATGAAACATAAGCCAAATATTTTTCTTTCTAACCTTTTACATTCTAATTTTTTTTTTCCCTTTTCTTTTCTTTTATACCCTCTTTTCATTTTCATTATTTTTGATCTTTTCTTTTATACCATGAGGTTATTTTTTATCGCATTCATACTTAGTAATTAATCAAATTAAGCATAGGATGACAAGAAAATGTCACAATAACCTCAATGATCATTAAAATACACAAATGTTTCATATGAAGGTCTAGTTGAAGGGAAAAAATATTAAATGTTTATATAGAATGGGATAAATAAAATACAATATAGAGGCCCATAATTAGCCCCTAGCTAGAGGTTTTGCATGCCCATGTGCAACAAAACAATCCCTCAAAATTTGATTCTTGCCTTGCTCAATCCTCCTACTCTGATTGTTGATCCATGTATGCTATCTACCTGAAGTCATAAGCTACAATTTGGGTAACTCCATCCCTTCTATGATATCCTACCCTTATCTCCATGTCACCCCATCTATTTTTCTCTTATTCTTGATCCATATCCATCATAGACTACCAGGAGGGAATGGATTGATGGGGGAGTAATGGATATTTGAATGTAAGTCCTATCCAATTAAGCTTCATTATCTTGAGGGTATCAATGTATAGGCTGACCTTGAAGAAATAAAATTTCAAATTAGATGGAAAGTGAGGCTCCATATTTCTTAAGGTAAGTGAAATCTCCTCTCACTTGTTTTGGAAAAGCTTCACTGATTTATCTTTTGAGTTCTTCACCATGACTTCACAATGTGTAATTTCCCCCTTCAACTTCTCCTCAAGCATGTTCACTAAATCTATGTTAGAATTCAACCTTGCATGGTTTTTTAGTATTTCTTCAGGCTTAGTGGTTTTAGACATCACCTAAAGCGTGTTATTCTACTATTTATTCTTGTATCTTTGTTCCTCGACAACCCTTTTGTCCTCATTTTTTACTTATGAGAAAAATTCCATGATTTGGATATCCCCCACATAGGGATTAGGGGACCATTTGCAAGGTTGAGGCATCACAAAATTGTGGATACAGAACTCATAGAGATTATTTTTATCTTATTCATTGCGTCATTGATATGCCTATGTGAACTCTTTTTGAGTGTCCAACTCATGAGGGAGGCTCTTGGAAATTTGTCCTAGTTGATGCTCGAGCCTTTGCTCTTTGAAAAAAAAGGTGTATGTTCTTGTAGGAGGCCTTCAAGAGAGCATGTCCTTTTCCAATTCAATTGTCTTATGGGAAATTTTTTCTAGTTCCTCAATTTTCTCCACTTTATCTTCAACCTCGTTTTTTTTTTTTCCAATGTTGTTTTTAAATCCTCATTCTCATTCTCTAGTTGTTTCCTATCATCCAAATGTTACATTTTAAATATTTAGAACTTTTTCTATAAGTCCACAATATGCTTCTCAGTTGTGGTTGGAGTTTACCATAGTTGTAATTTCTAACTTCCTTTTGTCTTCTGCCACTATCTTCCACCTTAGGGATTTTTCTGTAGCTTCTTCTAATTGGACAATGAGGTCCTTTATGCTAGGCGTATCCTTATTATCACGAGTTACCCATGGAATTCTCCCAAATCCTTTGTTGGGATAAGGTATGTCCTCTTCAATGTCTATGGTAGGTGTGTGTTCAATAATAGACAACTTGTTTGTAACTTGGGACATATTCCTTTCTCTTGTGGCTCTACTTTGTTTCCCTCCCTATGGGTTTCCATCACAAGTTATGTATTTCATTATGTGCAAGACCACCTCATCTCTCGGTGAGGGAAAATTATCTGTCTTAAAACCATTCTTGTTCTCTTCCATTGTATCATAGGACCCAAGGAAGATCCTTTTTGCATATAAGGCTAGTTTCCTTTTCTCCTTTTTCCCATGGAAATCCCATAGGGAGTCTTGTAACTATCGCCAACATAGGTTAATTGATTTGGATTTGTAAGCCCCTAACTATGGTCATGTATTCTTGTTCCTCCAAGTTATGGAAATTATGTGAAAATTCAAGGGAAATTCCATCATCAAACCCTTGATGCCTATTGAAGTATTCCAACCAATTAGATTTTTGGAATGCGTCATTCACTTTAGGATTGACATACAATTTATAAGGGTTTGTAGGTTCCATTCTATTAAAGCTAGCTACCATATTAGTATTTGATTAATATTCTTTTCTAGATGTTGTCTTTTTACTCGGGGTCTACCTCACTCTACTTATTCTTTTGATAATATAAGAAAGAATCTCGTGCCTATTATTATTCTATCTCCGAGATTAACTCATTCCTCTATCCTCAATTGTGGTGTTGGTATTTTCCTTGGTCTTTGATTTATTTTTACATTTCTCCATGAAAGTCTTTCTTTTTATGCTTCTTGAGATTTTTCAACAATTCAACATTTCTCCAGTATACCAAAAATTAGATTGTTGACACTTATACTTTTTACCTTAGCTTGATGTTAACTTGGGTTCTGAAAATATTTAGACTCTTCAATAGAATCAACCAATTTGCTTCAATCATCTTAGGGTGCTAGGCTTTGATTTTTGGAAACTCATAATTACACTGTTTACCTTCTCTTGACATTAAATTTGGATCTATCAATACTTAAAATCTTTGAGAAACTCAAAATGTCTACAATCATCCCAAGGGTTTAGGCTTCGAGATTTGGAAACTCAGTCATGCACAACAGACCTGTGGTTGCTATGCATTCCAATTTGAGTTTTCTCGATGGCCTTATACTTGCTATGATTTCATTCTTAACTTGACATGACCTCCCCATATTTTTTATTTTGATAGCTGAAGTCATCATGGAAACACTAAGTTGCTTCCCCCCCACCTTAGATCTCAATGAACACATTGACATGATTTAGGGTTGTGATAGAGTGAAGTTAGGGTGATTGAGAGGTAGATTACCATGACATTTCATGCATATCTAAATCATAATTTCTTAAGAAAAAGTAGATGTGATGTACCTTTCTTTTGATGGAATTTCTAATTTGGAAGAAATTTACTTTGATGTGTGAAGACTTGCATGTTGCTTTGATGAATGTTGTGATCGTTCACATGAGGCATGATTGTATTTTGTGATACTATGTTTGAGAAGGTTAATGTATGTACATAATGTTACACTATCATGTCCTTGTATCTAATCCTTGAGAATTTTTCTTTCCCTTTTGTGTTGTAAGTTTTATATTGAGTTTTAACTTGTTTTTTTTTTGTAGTCCTTTATGGAAGTGAATGACCATGGAAGGTCATGAAATAGAAAGTCATTATTGTTATTGTCTTCCCCTACATACCATGGAATAATATCAAATTATCAATGCATAATGATGATGAGCTATTGAGATTAAATGTGGTCTCCTTGAAGCTATGATATATCAATGTCTTCTATAGATTCAAACTGCAAGCCTAGATCTTGACAACCAATGCCATGGCAAGATGTAAAACATGGTGAGTACATATTGAAATTCCAAAATTGGTTCAAGAGCTCGGTTGCACAAAAATATTTCCATGGTGAGATTGATTTATTGTGATTTATGAGAAGAGACATCAAGGAATTTTTTTAGTCAAGGCAAGACATGTGAAGGCAAGGCATGGCTTGTCAAGGCAAGGCATGGCTTGTCATGGCAAGGCATGGGAATGATAGACATGGCATGTCAAGGCAGGGCATGGAATGTCAAGGCAAGGCAAGGCTAGGCATGGAATTTTTTTATGATCTTTACTAACGTTTATTAGAATTGTTGAATGTTTTACATCATTGTAATGACATCTTAGCTTTAACTTATTTGATATTATATTATCATATGTGCACTTTGGTATGATGTAATATGATTATAGTTTCATTTCATATGTTGTAATATTAGATATATAACAAAGAAATTAATTATTGCATGAAATAACTAATAAATTTTCATTCTAAATGCTTGTTTTTGCAGAACAAGGATCTTCCAAAAGATTCAGATCATCTTAAACAAATAGATCTATATCATGATGTTGGGTCAGATGCTGAGATGGCAGATGATGCTCATGATGATGACATAGATACAAATGACAACGATGCCATTTCCGATGCATATGACAATGATGGCGATGATGATGATTGTGATCAAGATGGTGATGATGATGTTGAGGCAGTTGTTGGTAGTAACTAGTGACATTCATGATCATATAGACTGCATCATGGATCATTTTTGACATATTGTTATAATACCTCTTTTCATGGTTACTATCATATGTAGCATTTTCACGGCCTCTAGTACCATATTATTGAGTTGTATCATTTTGACATGTTTTATGTTGACTTATATCGTTTGGACATGATGTATCATATTGACTTGTATCATTTTGTCTTACATAATTTATCAGTTTTATTTATATCATTTGTACATGATGTATCATTTTGACTTATGTCAACTGTTGGACATGTATCATTTTAAGATGATATTGATCTACTGGCATATATATTTGACTTCCACTTGTTTTAGTTATATATGATGATGATCTTATCAATATTGAATCATCAATTTTTATATATTGAAAGTGGTTGATAATTTTTGGAAGCATATTTATTACGTATGATGGTTTTGATTTATTGCTCATGATGGATGTTGTCAAATTCACTTAAATTATAGATATTTGACTCACTTGTTTTAATTATAGATGATGATCATGTTATAATAATTATCTTGTTATTCTATATATACTAGATGTTGTAGATTCTATTTTGATTAAGATTTAATAAGTATAATGATGTTGTTAATTTGTATGGATGTACGTTTCCCTAAAAAAATCTTTATAAATGTTATCCTATAAAATATTTCAAATGCATCTATATGACTAGCTTACTATATAATCATATAAGTTATTTAAGAGACATGATATATTTAACTAATTAAATTGAAATAAAACATATTAACTTAATAATTGTAAGAAAAACAAGAAGCATTGTTGGAAGCAAGAAAGGAAGCAACAATGGAAGCCAAATTGGAAGCCACACCAGCAGAAAAACTAGAAGCAAAACTGGAACCCAAACCAGAAGCAAAACGGGTAGCAAAACTAGAAGAAAAACTAGATGTAAAACTGGAAGCCAAACCATAAGACAAACTGGAAGCAAAATTGGAAGCCATATCAGAAGCAAAACTGGAAGCCAAAATGGAAGGAATATCAGAAGAAAAACTAGAAGAAACACATGGTGCTATTCTTGGCACCAAACTGGAAGAAAAATTCGAAGCCATATCAGAAGCAAAACTGGACGTATAACAGGACGCCAAAAAAGATGCAAAAATGGAAGAACAATTGGAAGGCATATCAGAAGAAAAAATGGAAGCAACACTTGGCACTATACCTGGCGTTAATCTTGTCACTGTTCCTGGTGTTATACCTGGTGTTAATACTGGTGCTAATATTGGCATTGTTCCTGGTGCTAAACTTGGTGCTATTCCTAGTGATAAACCTCGAGCTATTCATGGTGCTGATCCTAGCGCTAAACCTGACCTTAAATCTATCTCTAAATCTAGCTCTAAATCTTGCACTAATTCTAATGCTAAATATGGAACAATCATAAAAAGTCCATATTGCGCCCAGTTTTGCGCCAGAAAAGGTGCTCGATTCATGGAGTAAAATACAATAAATTCCAGCGCTATTTTATGCACTAATTGCCTGTTCTGTTGTAGTGTCCCCATGTAAAACTGTCTATAGTTCTTTAGTTTTGAAATAAGAGTCTATTTATTGTTTTAATGATAAGGATGTTGGTGATAACAATACTGTAGAAACATTTGTCCTTGACCCGAATGTCTCTAGCAGTTTTGAGGCTGCTCCAAATTTTCATGAAGATCAAGTTGTTTCTTTTAAGTATTTAGATTCCAAAGAACTAATGTACACATCAACATATGATATCTATGAAAATGATTCTTGTCATGAAGAAATAACTGCAGAAGAAGATTTTCCTCGGGTCTTTCAAGAGGTTTCATATGATGTTTTTTAACCTGTGATTGAAGAGAAGGATGATAAATAGGTCCCTGAGCTTGCGTGTGTTCAAGGTTTACCTGTTTATGATAAATTTGAAAATAAAATTACTCCTGTAAAAGATCTTGAAGACAAGCTTCATTTACATCCTTCACTTGAAATATTTGACAATAGTGGAAATATATTGCAACAATCTTTTGTTTTTCAGAATAGGAGAGATCATAATGTTATTCACATAAAAGATTCAATACAATGGCATCCTTGTCCTTTGGATCAGCCCAAAATTTGTTGTCATGAATTTCATGATCCAATAACCGATTGGATGGAGTCTCTGTTTTCAAAATCTTCACAAACTGACAGTTTGGGCATGGTGTTTCTTTGCTGCTATGAGTATGAGCTATCTAAGAATTTTTTGCTGCATAGGTTAAATTATTTTTATGTTTTTTTAGATAGCTTCAAGCATAAATCCATGCCAAGAAATCAATTGCTTAATTGGTTATTTTGGAAATTTGTATATACATGAGAAAAGTGGTTTTTTAGTTGGTTAGTATAGGAATTATAAATAAATAATCTTGATGTTTCAATAATTTCCTTGTTTACACAGTGTGTGAATGTTTTAATTTCCAATAAAGTGTATAAGTATACTTCAGGCAKGAATAATTCACAATTTCCAGCTCAGGTCAACTGTAACGCATGATGTACAACTACAAGTTTCATATTTTCAAAATGGATAAGGCATAGAATCCAATGCATGGAGTAGGTTGCAACCTCCTAGAGATATTATTGATGTAATTTTCTATTTAATGAGTGAGAGGACTCCAAATAGGGACTGGAGAGAGTTATGGGAGAGCTTGAGGATATTTAGCTATGTATGTTGATTTGTAGGCATGTTGAGCATATCAGAATGTAACATTTCTGCCATTAGAGATTCATGAGAGATGTTACTATCAGATTGTTTTTTCTCCATTTTACATTTTACATTTCCATCTTGCTTGAATGAATTTAATACATTGAGGATCAATGGATGTTCATGCTTAGCTGCAAAGGATTTGCAGTGATTTCCTTATTTCATGATTTATGTTCAAGTATTCTTTTTATTCATTTTGCAAAGAGGATCATTTCTTGATGAATATTTATTCTTAGTGTTATCTACTTCATTCTTCTGTTCATCATTATATATCCCTTTTTTCTTGTAGGAAACTTGATTTCCTTTGATCTGTAGAATTTTATGACTCCATGCCCAATGGAATGTCTCTGCAGACAGTCTGTTTCTCTCTTTCTTGTTCTTTCTTGCTAATCCACCAACCATAAAATTGATTTAATTATTAAAATTATGATGGGTATTAGGATTACACCTACAATAGTCTAGGTGTAACTTCTAGTGATAATAGACTTTAAAGCAAGTGTGGGATAGATTTTCAGAGATTATCCTCTTGTTGTATTACATTAAAAAATGCTGAGAGAAACTTTCTTATCAAGGAGTTAGAGGCTCCGCTGGAGTGTGTTGGGGATGATCTTCCAGGTGATTTATAGGACCAGAATGAGCATTGTGGACTGTTATAACCCTAAATTTCACCATACATGCATACCTGGCATCAGGCCATCTTAGTTGCTTTTTTTCCAAGCCATCATTGAGCAACTCTTCTTAAAAACCACATTTTTGAAGATGTACGCATCCTGCACCATTACTGCCCACATACACATGCTTTATACACCATTAAAGCTCACGTACGTACGCTAGCTATGCCATTACGACCTGCATATACTCACAAAAGTTGTAAAAATTGAAAAGTTTCAAGGAATTCGTTGAGATTACGGGCTATTGGGTAGTTTTCCAACTGTCCCATTGCTTATAGCCCGTCACCCAACCGAATAACCATCCTTTTTGTCATATAAAAGGAGGTGTTGGGGTATCATTCCAAAGCTAATCATAAGAACAGTGAAACTCTGTCCATTTCACTTTCCCCCCTTATCCCAAGAATTTGCATCCACATTGTAAGTTTTGAGCCAGAATTCCCTATTCTTTCCCTTTTTCCTCATTCATAAGACTATGCCATTTCCCTAGAGAGAATTGTGAGAGGATAAAGATATATGGAATTGGTTGGACCTTGGTGAAGAGGAGCCTAGACCAGGTTCGAGGAGCAGTCATCGATCTCATTTGTAAGTGACTTTGTGAGATTAATATAAAGAAGTACTTTTTCTGTCCTGCCATATGATGCGTTCAATCTTTATGTTTGATTTAAATTTTATTATGACATCTAATTCATATATAAGATGCATGTTCGTAGTTTATTGTTTGTCTTTTGGTGAATGCAAGTCGACCTTGGAAGGATATTTGTAGTCGAGGAACAACCGAATGCAAAAGGATCGACACCGGACGCGGAGTTTAAGGTAGAGTTATCGAATCCTTATACTTTGTATTTTATGCATGAATGTGGGGTATTGTCGGGGTAGTTGTTAAAATTAGGAGACTTTAGACGGTTAGATATGCCTTCACGTTGAACCCTAGTGTAGTCCATAGGGGGGTTTTCCTGCTATAGCATAATTGGCGACCATACTGGGGAAGCCTCTAGGGTTTTTAGGGGATATCGTTTTGGGTGTTTTAATTGGTTTTGATTACCTTTTTTGAGTTGTTTTGTAAGTTGTTTTGTCTTTAATGGATTCTGGTCTGCCATACGAGTACTCCCTACCTTGTTAGCCTTGAATGCTAGTTTTATTTTGGAGAAGTTACAGAGGTGTATGCAACTTGCAGTGGGCCTGCACACGTACATACGCGCCCTTCCTTTGGACAACCCGCGTACATATGCAGGCTGCTTATGTGTCAGTAGCGCGCCTGTGTCAAGAATGTATTTCTTCAAGAAGAGGAAGTCAAAATCTTACCTAATCGAAGTCATACTTCTCAGAGGTTTTCTTGATCTAGTCTTGGTCTCTGTTGTTACAGTCTTTAGCCTAGGTTTGATGTCAATTAGCTTATTTCTTTATGAAGATTTCTCGTGTTTTCTTAGTAAGGGTTTGAGAGGAGTTTGTGAGTCCTTTCTGATCAGTCTGTTTAGTATTGTCAGTGACTCCTTGCGATCCACAGTAGACCTGAAATCATTTTTTGGTCTTGTCTTGTCTTTACTTTTTCCCTTTCACTTTCTTTAGAAGAAAATAAAAAGAAGTTATTTCAGGTTTCTTATTTTGAAGCATTAAAAAAAAAGATTTTATTTCTTTTCTTATCAGGAGAAAGAATGCTTTCTTAAGTTCTTTACTAAATGCTTAGAACACTTAAGTAGCTCGCAGTCAAGGGAAATCTTGTTTTAGGTTTTTTCTTTTAAAAGATCTTAGAAAAAGTAGTTACGAAAAGTTGGTTAAAGAGTGTAAATTTGCAAATCTTTGTTTGTAAAAAAGAAGTAGTTTTCTTTCAATTTCATTCAATGCTCTTCTCTTTCGTCTATTTAAATATACCATTAGTTTCATTTATGTTTCCTTGAATTTAAGACAAACCACTTAAAATTAACGCTTAATTAAAATTTATTAGACTTTATGTTTGTAGGCTCCATCAACTAGTCTAGGCTAGAGCCTTGATTTAGGTTGGAGAGGAAACTCTTCAAGGCTATTAAACAAACATACGAGTCTATGCTAGGGAGTGTAAAAAGTACAGTAAACATAGAAGTTATCCGGGACCCCCCTCTAACACAGGGGCTAAACATGAGGTCACATGCAGAAATGTAGCGGAGATAACCCCTCCAAAGCCAGACCAAATGTAGTGGGGAACACATATAGAGGACTTGTCTTGGGATTCTATTGATCACATTTGCCATAGAGCTTCGTGGGTCTCGAATCCGTTCGAGGTCCTCATTCATCTTCCGTAACACTTTATTTTGATACCCTTGATAGGTTTTGGGCTTGATACCCTGCTCATTGTGGTCCACCCAATTGTCGACTGTACTCGCCTTTATTTTAGTGACTTACATAGGTGAATGTGGGGGTATACCAAGGTACCTAGGAAATACATCGGGCCACGCTTTGCAGAGTATACCTGGAGGGTTCTTCCGTATTCGAGTTTCACTTGCACCGATAAGTTTCTCTAGTGTTGGATGATGTAACTGTTCTTCCAACTAGCTAGTGGTTTGATTGATTTGTCTCATAGGAGCTCTTTTTAGTGTTTGCTGGTTTTCAATGCTAGTAAAAGCCCTTTTGTGTCATTGATCTTCTCACAAAGTGGAAGATCAAGATCTATGCCGGCCATGAAGGCTTTAGGGCCTGACATCAGTTGAATTGGAGCCACCCTCGCCACCGCGAAGGTGAAGACTTGACCAACAAGGGTCATTTGAGGCAACCGGGCCGCGTGAAACTGTACCCGAGCCATCCCTGAGAGAAGAACTCTTGCATCTGGAGGAGACTACCATTTCAGACCTTGGAGTGTAAGCTCTTGGACATTATAAACCTTTGATCAATGACTTGTCGACGTCAGTTTTGATAAAAGTCCCCCCCCCCCCAAGGATAAGTTATCATGAGCACCAGATAGTTTTACAAGAAGTGATGGAAGCAAACGTTGCTACTTCGTCAGGGAGTCCTCACACTCCCTCTACGAATGCCACTACAGGGGGTGTTTTGCCTCCTAACCCACCTTCACCGGTCCAGAACACCATGGTATTGACCACCTCTACTTCGGGTAGTGGTCCGATTCCATCTGTGGCGACGATCACTGCTTCGTTCACCCAGAGTGCGACAGGCCCTCCGTTCTCATACAGGATGCCTTGCTTTGATACAAACTCTGTCCTATCCTACTCCACCCTACAGACCTTGGGTCTAGGGGCAGGGAGCTCTAAATCTCCTCTGCAAGGGTCCATGGGGGGAACCTTAGCCCCCTATAACGCTTTCCCTTACAGTGAGGGTCATATACCTCAATCGTCCCCCTCGCCAGGCAGTGCTTCCCAACAACCCGCCTGGATGAACATGAACTACAACTTGCTCGAATTAGGTAGTCAAGGAATTTATTCCAACACCACACTGGTGGGTTATTTGTCATTCTCTTTGTTCGGACATTTGGTAACAACACATTCTCATCAACTGCCGTCTCGACTGGGGGAAACCCTAGTTTTGGATCACAAAATTCAATGCAGGGTACTATTCCTGCACATGGGTAAAACACCTCTCAAGGACCCTGGAATACGTGGCAGGGATCAATCCCCTTGTCAGGGATGCCAATCGGGGGAAACCCCTTCCATGGCCAATGGAACCCCAGGAAAGGCTCATTACCCATGCTCGTCGGATCGGCAGGGGGAAACCCTTTCCATAACCTTTGGAACATAACGTCGGGAACAATCCCTTCTCAGCCCTCAACGTCCAATTACAGGAGTCAAATAATTACGTCTCAACAAGTGCAATATCCATACATTGGCCACGACCATGGATTTTATTAGAACCCTGGTCATCAACCTAAATTTTCTAGGAAACCTGGTGCCAGCCAAATTCCAGGCTCCTTTCCTCCTATACATAATCAACAACCCAAGCTACCTTTTCTGGCAATGTTGCATTTTCTAGACTTGTCAGGATTGTTAAATGACCCATTCTGTCATGATCCGTGTTGGCCTCCTATGCCGACCAAGTTTCCCTCGGACATTCCAAATTTTGAAGGTAAGCCTAATGAAGATCCATGCGATCATGTGACCACCTTTCTCCTATGGTGCTCATCAAAATCATTGAGAGACGACTCTGTCCAGTTGCGTTTGTTTCAACACACTCTTATCAGGAGTGTCGCGAAATGGTACATTGAGCTCGACCACTCAAGATACTCTACTTTTGGTGAATTGACAATGGTTTTCCTAAACCATTTTCAATTACTTGTAAGATACGCTGCCGACACCGAGTTGCTGGCCAACTTTGAGCAAAAAAAGGATGACCATATATGAGATCACATCCGAGAATGGCGACATTGAAATATTTTGATAAAAGTATCAGTTCCACCATCATCCCTGCTGGAGTGGTTCCTTAAGTCTTTGGTACCTCAGTTATCCAAAGATGTAGCAACGTCAAGAGTGTTTTCCGAGGAAGAACCGATAATGAGATATCAACAACTAGAATTGATATACTCTCAGTTTAGTTTACTTTACAAAGTTTTTCCAGATGCACCGCAATCCATTCTTGACAAGACCAGGCAGAACTCTAGACCACATGCATATGGTATTGTTGGTTCAGCACAAGCGAAGCCCACTGATCAGTTGTCGAATTAATTGCAACAATCGTCGATACAACAGATAGCGGCCAGACAAACCATTGGTTCGGATGCTCCCCCTACTCAAATGTCGAATGTACACAGTGTGAAATTGACAAACTCAAAGGCCAATTAGCAGGCTGACGGAAAGAAGAAACAATGAAAGAAGGGTAAGGGGGATAAGAAACCCACCAATAATGCTAGCGGGGGAAACACAAAAAAAATGAATTCAAAGTATCCATGTAACCTTTGCATGGAAGACCATCCGACTCACCTGTGACCTCGGCTCGTGGAGGCCCAAAATTTATTGGCGCAACAACAACCTGCTGTGTTAACGAACCCATCTCCACATGGGAAAAATTTAACTCAAGCCTCTGCGAACACGGATGGGGGCAGTCAGGGACCCCCTTCATCGTCTAGTAATACCTCGACCTCGAATGATTATATGTTGAAAGGTGATGCACATATAGTGACTAGGACACACGATTACAGAATGCCAAACACTTCTGAGAAGGGTAAAGAAGCCAAAAACCCATCTGTTCCTCTCGAGATTGAGAAGACATTGGGAAAAACAATGACATGCATCCTGAAAGAGGTGTTCAAGAAAGCTTCCCATAATCCAAACAAGAGGGCCACCCAAAACTACTCTGTGGTGGAATATTTTTCATAAATCCCTTGTGCAATGTCTACTTTGGAGGTCCTCCAGAGATGCCCTTCGTAGAGAAAACATCTGTTAGCTGCCTTAGGATCTGTTGAGACTTGTAATCCGAGAACAATCATACTTGATACGATCGAATTGAAACCTCGTCTCCCATACCATGTCACATTTCAGATAGTAGTGTCTTACACCACGAAATATTTTACCCGGAACATTTTCCGCATGGTGGTTGATGAGGGCACCTCGACATGCGTGATGACATTGGCATGTTGGAGAGCCATTGGCCAACCCGTTTTGTTTCCATCACCTACTCGTCTTACTTCTTTCGATGGTCGTTCATTCAGACCACATGGAATCATTCATTCTTTCGCCGTGCAACTAGGAGGAAATACCATGTGCATCGAAGTTGAAGTGGTCTATGCACCTCTCAACTATAATATATTGCTAGGAAGGAGTTGGACCTATGCTATGCATGCAGTGGTCACCATAGTTTTTTGGGTTTTATTGTTTCCACACGAGGGCCAGATCGTGTCCATTGATCAGTTGCCTTTCTCCCGTCCTGACCCTTCATTGGGGGAATCCACGATCCCAATGATTGACAATCCACAACCCGACATCATCAATATAGGAGTTGGTTTGTGCCCGCCTTTGATGGGTACTTTTGATTACCCACCTCCGTTCGGCGATTTCAAGTTCATATCGGCTTTCCCCGACCATCCTAAATCTGAAATATTTCAAGTGTCGTCATTCTATACGACTTACTTTAATGATACTTGGACTCTTTCTTCCCCATCGGCCATGATGGAAGGGATAGGACATCATAGTAGGGCCACGCCTTTGTCGGTGGTAGATTTTACATACTCTAGAGTCCAGCAAGCTTTCATCGACCCCGATTCAACTCCCGCACAGGAGTTAGATCTAGTTTTCGAGCCTACCTAGGCTCAAGGTTCACTTGCCACTACCGATTCCTTAGACTTCATCTTTCCTTCTGACGAGGTGATTATAGAGGCATTGACTAGTCCAGAAAAACCATGGGATGATCTCCATCACAGATCTTATTTTCTCCTGGAGTTAGGAAGAGTTGAGGCCGATGAATTCATATTGACTATGACTAGAGATAGGTCTTGTCCTATCAATCCTTTAGCTATGCACACAGTTTATGCCGAAGGTAATATGGAAACCATATCTAAAATGATACCTATCGATATCTCTAGAACCCCTGGCATCGTGGAGAATGTCTTCGTTGGAGTGGACTGCTCCCCCGAGGAGATTCAAATCTATACTGATTTATTTAAAGAATTGCACGACGTTTTTGCCTAGTCTTATGAGGAAATTCTGGGCATTGATCCAAGAATCTTCGAACATGAAATAATGACTTACCCTGATGCCAAGCCAGTCCGATAGAATCTTCATCCAGTTAATCCTCGGAAAGCAACAACTATTAAGGCTGAAGTAGAGAAACTACTCAAAGCTGGTTTCAACTACCCTGTCCAATTGACTCAATGGGTGCCAAATCCCGTTCTGGTCAACAAAAAGTAGGAAATGATTTGCTTATGTACTAACTTCCGTGATTTGAATAAGGCCTATCCAAAGGATAATTTCCCCACCCCATTCATTGAAAATATCGCCGATGAATGTGCAGGCTGCGAGGTATTTTCTTTCATGGATGTTTTTTTGGGATATAATCAGATTCAGATTAAACCCAAAGACCAACATAAAACAACTTTTATCTGTCCATGGGGTACATTTTCTTATCGGAAGATTCCTTTTGGCCTGAAGAACGCTGGAGCCACTTTTCAACAGGCCATGTATTTTTATTTCCATGATCTGAAACACATAGTCGAGGCCTGTCTCGATGATTTAGCATCACGATCTCGTAAGAGAGCTTATCATCCCATGCACCTCGAATTTATCTTTGAGCGATGTCGCTACTATCAGACTCGCTTGAATCCTAACAAATGCAATTTTTTCATGACGTTGGGTCATATTTTAGGTTTTATAGTTTGGAAAATAGTGATCATGGTCGATCCTCTAAAGGTTGAGGCGATAGTTCAATTTCCTCCCCCGTGCATAGTCCATCATCTTCAGAGTTTACAGGGAATAGCCAATTTTCTTCGGCGTTTTATTGCAAACTATGCCGAGATCACTAAAGGGTTTATGCATTTATTGAATAAGGATGTCCCTTTTCATTGGGATGAAGCCGCTTAATGCTCATTCGAAGCATTGAAATGTGCCCTCATTTCTTCCCCTCTACTTCAGACACCCAATTATAATAAAGATTTCTTATTGTATTTGGCCGCGACAAAGTCGACCTTCGGTATGGTCTTGGTTCAAGAGGATGATCTACTTGAAGAACATACGATTTATTACCTGAGTTGAGGCCTGGTTGGACCAGAACTCAACTACTCCCACATTGAGAATCTTGCATTGGAAGTAGTACATGCTGTCCAACGGTTCTATCATTATATCTTGTTTTGCAAGACCACCGTCATTGCCGTTGTGAATCCACTCCAATACGTGTTGACATGACGTGTAATCGGTAGAAATATCAGTAGATGGATTGTTATCCTCCAAGAATTTGACTTGGATTTCGTCTCTGCAAAATCTAAGAAGTCATTGGTCTTTGTAGAACTTATCTCAGAACTTCTGGTCGAGTCAGGTGATGTTACGCCCGAAGAATCACCGATTAAAGGAGATCTTTTTCTGATTTCATCTTCGAACCCATGGTATGGAGATATACTAGTCTATCTCCAGACTTTGAATTTTCCCATCTCTAATTCTCGTGATGAGCATCAACATATACTCCATCAGGAAAAAAATATCTCATACTTGAGGACACTTTGTATTGTGGAGGTGTAGATTGCATCCTTCACCGGTGTCTCACTCATGATGAAGCAAAGCTCGTTCTTAACGACTGCCACACTGGAGCATGTGGTAGTCATTTGTATGGGTTGGAAACAACTCAAAATATTCTACGAGGCGATTGATTTTGGTCGACGTTAATCAAGGATTGCGTTGAATCGGTCAAGAAGTGCCACCCGTGTCATATCTTCTCTCAGAAGATGAGGGCACACCCTACTCCTATGTTTCCCATCATTACAATTGGCCCCTTCGCTAAGTGGGGAATTGATTATACTACATTCCACCCCCCTTCAACCAAGGGGCATCATTATATCATCGTAGCAGTAGACTACTTCACCAAGTGGGTCGAAGCTATGCCAACATTCAAAGATGATGGCGAGAAAACAACTCTCTTTTTGTTAAATCAAATAATAGCAAGGTTCGACATCCTGAGGGATATTGTCACTAACCACGACAGTCACTTTAAAAAAAAAATGATGTCCGAGTTAACATCAAAGCTTGGGTTGAGGAAAGAGAATTCATCACCCTACTACCCACAAGAAAATGGTCAGGTGGAAGATGTGAATAAGTCCCTCAAGACTATTTTGCAGTGAACGATCAATTCGGCTAATTCAAATTGGAATTTGATGTTGTAGTCAACATTGTGGGCCTACCAAACGTCTATAAAGACAGAAACCGATTTCTCTCCTTTTCAACGGATTTATGGGATGGAAGAAGTCTTTCTTATAAAGTGCCATATCCCATCTCTAAAGTTGGAAGTACATTTATTGCCAAACACTTCACCTCTTGATGATAACTTATTATATCTTGAGCAACTCGATGAGCAACGTCATGACACAGACTTGGCTAACAAGGCTCATAAGAAAAAAGTCAATTGTGAATATGATCGGTCCATTCGTCCTCGGATTTTCTCCAAAGGCGACCTTGCCTTGGTCTATGACCAAGATAAGGATCCCCTTGGGGTAGGAAAGTTCAAACCCATGTGGTTCATACCTTTCATCATGAAGGATGTATTAAAGAAGGGTTCTTATCATCTGGTTGACTTCGAAGGGAAAGATTTGGCGGAGCCTAGAAATGGGCTCTACCTCAAGAAGTATTACTCATAGGTCAGTCGCCTTGGGTGACTTCTTGTACATATGTATAGTTCTTATACAGTTTAGTTTTTGTATTTTTTTTTTATGGACGTGTAGTTTTTGATGTCATCTTTTTCACTGTGGCAGATGTCAAGTGAATCAGAGGTGTTCGTTGGGTTCGCAGATGATTCTAGTTGACACACTCGAAGGCTTGCTTCTGTAGGTTGGGTGATCTTCACACCTCAAGGCTAGTTGCTATCTTCTGGAGGTCTCTGTTTAGGTGACGCCACAAAAAATGTTGCCGAATACAGCATAGTAATAGAGTTGCTTCATGACACCTTGTCACATGGTATCTCTCATCTCTAGGTCTACTTAGATGCACAGCTGGTTGTGTCCCAGTTAAATGAGGTTTATCGCATTTATGATCCTACTCTACACCGACGATTCCTTAGGGTACGTCTCTTAGAAAAAAGATTTGATTACATTATGTATATCCATGTTTTTAGGAGATTGAATCAAATCACAGATACTCTAGCTAATCATGTATTAGATTGGCATATTCCACACACGTAATAAAAATCACACACATACACATGTAAATACATTTGTAAATAAATGTAACCCATAAGACATAAAATATGTAAATACACACACACACACACATATATATATATATCAAAAGTCTCATAGTACATAGGTGGGCGCAAGTGCCTAAAAAATATGTCCAGTATACATCGCGGGGCTTATGCCCTAAAAAATATACAAAAAGTGCTCTCAGAATGTAAGTGGTCCATCCTAAGCTAAGCGTGGGGCCTGTTGGCCCTGCCATAGTGAAATACAACATTTTCCAAACATTGGAAGAGTTGGACCCAGGTCCAACGCACCCCAACTATGTGAGGTTGCATTGATGATGAGAGATCCTCGATATCTGCCATACGGGCTGCATGAGTGAGCGCGGTGAGGTTCCGCTCCACTTGTCTCAATAATCTCTCAGCCTCTCTAGCTGGAGGTCCCCCTGCTACTGTTGTTGCTTCTACTGGTCCAACGGATGTGGCTGGTATTGCCTCTAGTCGAGGACACTGCCTAGTCCTCGAGAATTCTGCTGGACGCACTAGTCCCACATCTGTACATAAACGGATACATAGTTGTCAGATACTCTGATTCCCATAAAAATGATATATATTAAAAGAAACAAAAATTAAAAATAGACGTACCTATCTCTCCTCGCTCTGCTCCGGGAGGTATGGGCATGTCCGGGTCCCTGGAAAAGTTGATCCCGATGTACATGTAGTCCTCTATCGCCAGAATCTGCCGTGCCCACCAGTCAAAAAAGGTATCTTCGAAGGCCTCTATGGTCCTTCCTCCCCCCTATCTTGACAACAATGCTGCCCATCTACACACTTCTGGGAGTGAGGCCTCATGCCCTTGCACTGTCTCTCGTGGAATGAGACTGGGTATTCTCTTGAAGAAGAATGAGCACAGAATGGTCCCAAATCCAAATTTCTTGTTGTTCCACCCATGACACTTGGTGAGTTCTCTCTTCATGCAGTATAGCATGGTCATGCTCCAGTCAAATATCCGTGCATTTAAGCACTGCACTGCACAATGCATATGCGCCCGGGAGGCCTGATGTAAGGCCGCAGATCCAGTGATCTTCACAATAAGTAGAACTATCACTTTCAGTGATAGATTGGTGATCTTGTTTATTGGCACCTGAGAACCTAATTTCTCAGTGCCGTCCTCGCAATGTAATCCGATCAACTCGACAATGTTATGAGGCCTAGGGGGAAAAGCTCGCAGGTTGACTGGTTCACCTCTCCTCGAGAGTCCAGTTAGGAAGTCGATGTCTTCAGTCATTTGAGTCAACAACTTCCCCTCAAGCATAAATGCCTCAGCGTCGGGGTTCCAATAATCCACCAAGGCGTTCAATAGCCTAGATTGTGCTCTCATAAATGGACGCTAGTAGAACTTCCACAAACTGCATTGCCTCAATGCAACTATAGCTGTAGGGTCCTCATCGACTAACATATCAATGTCTTCATGCTCTCTCTCTCTCCAATAGACATACATCCTGCAAAATGACAAGTTCAAAGGGGAGTTAGCTCCTGCATTTTCAATATTTTCAAAGTTCTTGAGGGTGTACGCGGGCTGTTTTGGGAACAGTCACGTATGCACGCGGGCATGTTGTTTCCTTCCCGTGAGTTGTCCTTGGAAAACCCACATACACGTAGGGCCGCCTCTTTTTAGGAGTGCGTTCCCCCCCCAACAACCAAAATAAAAGAAAAAATGAAGTATTGAAATGCAAGGGGGGTTGATTTGTACTTACTTGGTCCGAGCGGAAGTTCTGAAGCTCCTAGAATCAACTCTTTTAGCAAAGAGGTGTTTTTGGATTTTTGGTCAATTCTCAATTTACAATGGTGATAATGAGCTTCCAGCTTCTATTTATAGACATTTTTGGCCCTTTTTGTCATTTTTTGGACCCTTTTGTCATTTTTTCTGGCTTGAAAATCATTTAAAGTGGTTCTTGAGTTTCTCGTTGGATGTTATGATACACTTCACTTTTGGTTTGGAAAATTTTTGGGAGATGGGTCACTTTTTAAAGATTCTTTGGTAAAATTCATTTTTCCAACTTTTTTTGCATTTAAGTTAGGATTCCACCTCTACTTTTTGCATCTCGTTGTCTTTTCCACTTTTCCATATGATCGATCCCACAGAATTGTGACACAAAACCATCATTGCTTCTTTAGAAGTGTCGTAATTTAGTGGTAGAGCCTACCTCTACATGGATGCCCTAGGTAGATCCTGGTTGCATTTTGGTGTTCATGCTGTCATTAATGACTTTAGGCTCGAGAGTCCTTATTAGTCTTGTCCTGATTATGAGTTTGATCCTCATACGTCTGATATGTCATCACTCTTGACCTCACCCTCGGTACTCCTAAAAAACGAGGCTTCTTTTAAGCCCTTTTCAGACTCTATAAACATGAAAAGATTGCCGAGCGATCTTGTTGTCCTTCATGCTCGCCAAACTAAAATTTGAAGGCATGTCTGTCCGGTGGTAGTTTACCCCTTTTTCAGTCCGGATGGTCAATTTTATGAACATAGGTATGCTCTAGGAACTTCAGTTCGCTAGAAGAGTATTCTCAGGTATAAGTTTAACCCTTTTTCGAGCCCGAGGGACTAAATTTACGAAAAAGGAACCCACACAGAGTCCATAGTTAAACTCTTTTCAAACTCCATAAAATTGGAAAGATTTTCGAGTGACCTTGTTCCTTCACACTCGTTAATTGGTATAGAATAACATACTATATGGAGTCCATAGTTAAACTATTTTTAGACTCCTTAAAATTGAAAATATCGCCGAGTGACCTTGTTCTTTCACACTCGTTAATTGGTTCAGAAAAAAAATCTACTAGCATGAGTTTACCCCTTTTTAGATTAAGGAGGAAAAAGGTACACCTCAAGAGATTCATCTCGTTGGGAGAGTTCTCCTTAACACATTTTACTTTTTCAGGCTAAGGAGACTAAATCTAGAAAAAGGCAGTGATTCTGTAGTTAAGCTCTTTTCAGACTCCTTAAAATTTAAAAGATTACCGAGTGATCTTGTCTTTGTCACACTTGTTAAAATGGTTTTGAATAGACGTATTTTCGGTACTAGTTTACCCCTTTTTCGAACCGACTGGACTACCTTCGAAAAAGGTACCCCAATGGAGTCTTCTTTTGCGCTTTTTCAGACTCTCTAAAAATGAAAAACCACCGAGCTTACCTTCTATGGGATCATTTAAAATTACATTGAAGGATGTTATCATTGTGTCTTATTAGTTTCATTTTCATCTCTGCGTCTTTGGCCTAATGCTAGCTACATGTTGCTTTCAACTGAACCTTTGAAGCATGCCTTATACACAAGCCTTGTAGCACTTTTCCTGTGTGTCTTGACACCTTGACCCATGGAGGAATTTTCTCGAGTGCCCTTTCCCTGCACATGTCTCATTGCTCTGAGCATTAGTGTGTTCCTTGCACTTGGAACTAGTATGCTTGCGACACTCGTTCCTCGTTTTTAACATATCACTCTCTTATTCTTTTTCAAGCTTTCCAAAATTATTGAAAAAGATAAAAAAATCAAATATACCCCAAAAGAGGACGATAAAAGTATTTTCTTTTTATGGCAACACAATGAGTCGCCCTTGGACAAAGCATATCCTTTTGTTTGTCGTCAAGCATTGGGATTTAATATGGCCTTAGGAAGCTATTCTCGCTACATAGAGATGTGTCCTCCTCCATTTGGTTATTTTTCCAAACACATGGAGAGTTTGTGTTGCCTCCTGCATCGTGAACTTATTTCAAAGTCATCCTGCCTGAGTCTGATCATTTGTCATGCTATTTT
>ML826750.1:40211-51462 GCA_009831015.1 Picea engelmannii
CAGAGTTTAAGGTAGAGTCACCAGATCCTTATACTTTGTATTTTATGCATGAATGTGGGGTATTGTCAGTGTAGTTGTTAAAAGTAGGATACTTTAGACGGTTAGATATACCTGCATGTTGAACCCTGGTGTATTCCATAGGGGGGTTTTCTTGCTATAGCATGGATAGGAACAGAGGCCACCAAATTGTTGTTGGTGGATGGAAGAAGGGAGAGGATTTCCCTAATAAACAAGTGGAGGTCATTGAGTTGCAAATGGATAGTGTTCTGGATGTATTCCCTGGTTTGTAGTAACTATCCCATGAAAGTTTCAATATGCCAATATAATTCCAAGGGTTTCCTGAACCTGGTCTCTCTAGCTCCGGTTGCACCAACATCTGGGACCCATTGTATGGTTGCTTCTTCCACCTCCAAGTCTGTTGTTATGTTTCACTCCATGATGACCTCGACTTCGACCTTGCTCAATTTCCTTTGGAAGTGCCGAGGAGTGTTGTCCTGAAAATTGACTGCAACATTATAAGCTTCCCACTGCACTCTTGAAACTGGCCATTCGTTGTCGACACGTCAGGAGGAGGATTCAACATGGGATCCTATGTTGCGGTGATACCCTCTAGGATAGCCATGGAATGAAGCCATGAAGTCCCAAACAGTAACACAGAGTGAGGGGTGGTAGAGAAGAGAAAGAGGGTTAGAAAGCCACCAATCACCACTCGAAGGCCCCTGTTTCCTCATAGGGGTAAAGCTTCCACTATCAACAATATATTATCTTTGTTGGAATTCTATTGTTCCTCTTCCCTTTGAATTTCCCATTCTTTGTGGGGGATTGTGCATTTGAAATTAAGATTAATGATTCAAAGAGAAGGTTGAAATGTGACCTAAGTATAAATAGTTAATGGTGTTTAACTTGGTGTTTAGGTGGCTAAGATGATGATCCCGAATTTCATTCAAGGAGATGCTAGATCCGTGGGAGTCTACTTGTCGGGGCATCCTTCTTGTCTTGGGGATGGTGTTGTGCATTAAATATTGACCGGCTGTGTCAGTTGGAATACCATCCATAGGTTCGAGCTCCAACCTTATTCGACGAGCCAATTTATTGGCATTTAAATCAACCTAGAGGATTGGGTTCCTCGAGGTTTGCGTCCCCAACACCCTATACAGGGAAAATATGCCCAAGGAATATTTGTATTGATGTTTCTTCTTTTATTTTTGGTATTTTTGTTTTTCCTCTAACTAAGGATAATCATTTAGTATATTAAGAGACTGAATTGCACATTTAAGGGGTAGGGTCTTCTGTCCTTCACAAAGCTTCAATTTTTTAGCGAGCCAAATTCCCCATGTTATATCGAGTGGCAAAGATCTCATCTTCCTTATGTCATTGTTTTCATACCAACACCTGAAGGATTCTTATATTCTTCCTCCTTCCCATGCATTTCTTATCCATATCATGCTTCCCAAATTCTTTCCATACTTCTTTAGAAAAGGAGAAAGTTAGAAGTAGGTGATCAATAGTTTCCTCCACTTGTTGGCATAAACTACACCATCCTGGGAAAACAATGTTTTTTGTTTTTTGTTTTTGTTTCTGTAAAAGCCCCTAGGTAGGAGCCTTGTTTTTTAGTACCAAACACATGAATATTTTATTCTTGGAAAGTCACCTTAACTTCCATATAATTCTCCAACACCAAATTGATTGTCCCACCAAACCTTCCTTAGTAAGAGCTCTATATCCTAGTTTATGAGCATAAGTCCTAGAAGAGTTAAGAGGCCATAATAGTTGGTCTTTGTCTTCCCCTAATTTGACATTTCTATATTTCAAGGCATTTGTATATGTCTTATAGGTTGCCATAATATCCTCTCCCAATCTATTTTCCTCCCAGGTGAGACGTTTTTATTGCCAGTTTGTAGACCTCTCCCAATTCACAATATGTCTTAGTGAAAAAAACTCTTTGCTCTGAAGTTCATGTGTCACCCAAGGAGGTATTTTTTGTTGGAATTTAATACGTATCCAAGAATCAAGCCCTATATAGAATTTATCCTCTCTCCTCATATTCCATATCAACCAATTACCAATCAACTAGAAATCTAAGTTCATAGCTTTCCATATAATAGATGCATTATGCACTTGTTGCAAAGGGTTCCTAATCCAATCCTCTATTATGGTTGGGTACAAGTAATTATATTTGATTACTTGGACCCACACTCCTTTTCCTTGGACCAACCTCGATATGTTTTTTTGTTGTTAGGGCCTTTGAGGAAAGGAATATTTTTTTTAGGCCACACCCTCCATTTTCTTTGGGGACCGCTAGTTTTTTCCAGGATGATAGCACTAGTCCTTTTTTATATTTTTCCCCTGACCAAATAAATTTGTCACACAATTTCCTAATTGATTCCAATACACCTTTGGGGACCTAAGCCAATGAAATCCGATATACTAGTATGGATTCTAGAACAACTTTGACAAGTACCTTGATCTTCCCCCTCTTGAGAGCCATTGATTGCACAAATGATTTATCTTCTTTTGTACTTTGGCAGTCAACCATTTCCAATCATTTTCTTTGTATAGATTTGGTTTCAGGTGGAATCCTGAGAACTTTAATCCTTGATCCAAATATATCACCTAGTATGGAAACAATTGGAAGGAATATACCTGTTTATGCTCTAGTATGTCCCACATGGTCATAGTGGATTTTTTTAGATTTATTTTTATTCATGTAGCTTTACAAAATAAGTCCAAAATGTTTTTGATTTTTTCAACAATCCTTCTAGTTCCTTCACAAAAAGGTAGTACATTGGTCAAAAACAAAAATGTATGATGTCGCAATCCTAGCCAATGCAACTCCCTTTAAAGTCTCCATTTTCTAATGCCTCTTTTAGTTGTATACTCAACCGTTCAACTATTAGAAGAAATAAGAGAGGGGAATGAGGGCATTGTCAGGTTATTTATTTGTCTCTTAATAAACCCTATTACATTTACTTTTCAATATGATTCATAGACTTGTGAGTTGTAGACACAATATGTGCAAGTAAAGGAATAAAGTCTAAGCTATCCTTTCTATTCATAATGAAAAAGAGTCACTATGAAATCTAATCAAACATCAAAGCATAAGGAAACTAATTTAAGAAGGAAATCTGAAATAGTCTCACTTTTGTTTTTTTACTTTGGAATAAATCCCGAGGAAACCCACTAGGCACTTCACCTCATTTTGAGTATAGTACCCGTGGTAAACTAGATTTTGTAGAAATTCGAGGATTTTTTGATAGCTTTCTCATTTAAGAGCTCAACATCTCACTTGCGGGAATTGAACTTGGGTGGGGGAAAACACTCCTCAGTAGAAACCACTTGGGCTAAACCCAATTGACATCTAACAGTCTCACTTATGTTCACATGACTGATATTAAATATGGCATGAATTCAATGGATCTACATATTATGTCCTGATTACAAATATATGCATAAATATGGATATGATTTGTTCCCATATTCAATACTATTGAATGATTTTTTAAACCATCCGTGTCCAAAAAAAATTAAAATACTACTAAGCAAACCATACTTAAAAACCAGTAACTAGTTCTTTGATCTAAATATCCTTGAGAAGTTTATGACACAGTCTTTCACTTAACAACTTTAAGTGTTCTTTCTATCAGAGATACAAATAGATTTATGAACCACATAATTCTAGTTATTGTGCTCAATCAAGAAAATATGTTGTACCAATGCAATGTAAATACAAATAACATTGCTGATACTTACTCACACCACACAATTAGCCTAAGCTCAAGCTATGCAATTTGAAATAGTTACTTTAACATATGGTTAATCATCGAATTATTGAGTTAAATTGGGTATAAGTAAAGAGTGTAACTAACTAAGAAAAACTCTGAAGTAATGAATCACAATTTAATACAATGAAGCTATGATGTCTAAGAATGAAGTTAGAATCCTAAAAAAGAGGAATTGCAGAAATGAAATATCACACAGGAATTTACCTATCTATGGTACAAAAAGGATATGCGTTCTAGGTTGGTAGGCCCTCCCAATTGGACAACGAGCTAATTAGAAGAAAATATCACATAGTTACAATGAACACATTGATGAAGAAAGTCACTTTGGCATTAGTCAGATGTAAACTGAATTACAACAAGAATCTTAGCATTGATACAATTATTAAACAATGAATCAACATACCAATAATATCCAAGTTCGCTCCTTGGTTGAAATATTAGCTTATACATATATAGAGGCACATTATGCCCACAATTACAATAGACTTAATCTATAGATCGTGTCCCTTGTTTCTTATGATAAGAATGACGAATTTGAACATTTGAAAGGGAAACTATAACCATCAAATCACTCATTTTCTAATCAAGGAACATAGAATGGTCTTCATACTATTTGTATGACACAAAGTGCATACAAATAATATCCTCGATATCCTGAAGATGGATCTCGTTTCCAAAGAGGGGTTTTGTTACCATCTTGCACACAAGGGAATCGACTGCACATTTGACCAAGAGATTGTGTCTCATGAAGCGAGCCTAGGTGTGATCTCATGAACACCATACGATGTCTCATTGGTCCTCTTCAAAACCCAGGCGGTCGATCTCCAATAGGAATCTCGTAAGTATACCAACGAACGCCATCAAGTACCAGAATGAATTGCCGGTATCAAAAATGAACTGTCGGTACTAGAAGTAAACGTTGGTACCAGAAATGAGTTGAGAAAAACATCATTAGAAAACATGTTCTATAAATTCAATATAATTCATCAAAGACATAGGAAATCAATAAGAACATGCAATATTTACCTCTTATAGCTTGTCAAGGGTGTTTGACTTTAAGAACACGTGAAACATGGAAAGAAGGGTAAAAACCTGGTACATAGGTGAGGTAAAGGTGGTAAAAATGGTAACTGATAAGTACACAATGTGTCAAAACCATGAGCCAACATCTCCCCCTTTCCTATGTATTTTCATGTCCTCATACAAATAGATCTCCTGACAAGTCCACACAATTTGAAAAAATTGTAGTGGCCCCATAGGTTGCTAGTGAAGCCCAACAACATCAATCAAAATGTTGAGGTTTCCTGTTGTTGTGGTCCTTATTTTACTAATTATCCTCTTCATTAGTTAAGTAGGGTCTATGACCATCCTATATATCTCAATTCCTTGCACTGAGTTTCTCATTCTCAACTTGGAGCTTTTGAATTTGACTCTTTAAATGCTCATTTTCTCCCTTGATATAACGACCCAAAATCCTAAATTATTGTAATTAATGCTTCAATTTCTTATTCTCCTTAATCTTCTTTCTCAATTTAGCAAGTGTTGGATTATCAACAGAATAAGAAGAGGTTACCTGTGTGTTGGATGCTTCTTGCATTGAATCATCGATTTGAGGTTTAGTTGGGCCTGATTTAGACTCAATTGGTGTAGCATATCCCTTTCCATCTAATTTAGAAGCTGATGATTTTAGAGTGTCAAAAGTGACATTATTTATCTTCTTAGAATCTATAGAGACACTTGGATTCCCCTTAGTATTTTCCTCAATGTCTACATGGATGGGTTCAAAATGGGTCAAATTTTGTTGAAGAGCAGGGGATGTTTTCTTACTCTGAGCCTTCATCTATTTTTCCATACGCCTTGTGACCCGACGATGTACATGTATCATTATTTAAGGTTCTCATGATGCACTCTTCTTCACAATATTTCGTTTAGTTGGATTTTCTATATGAGAGATGAATCCCTCAGCTTCATGGGAGTTGAGGTCTTCATCATTACCTTTATTGTTGTCTTGTGAACCTTAGGCCTTATAATTTTGAGTAATTGACTCAACAAACCCATTTATTTTTAAGAAATCGTCCCAATTATTTCCCCTCATATGCAATTCTTCTAAAATCAATACCTTAATTAAACCATGGTGGTGAAAGATTCTGAGAGGATTTTTAGGGTTTTTCTGGACTTGTTGGGACATTTTATGGAGACTCTTCTAGAGATAATAAGGGAAATTCAACTGGTCGACACTCTAAAAATGCAATTTTTTTTTTGATGTGATAAAGAAATATGATCGCATACGTACCCTCGCACGTCAGATACATTTGAATAATGACCACAAGGTTTAGCAATTTATCCATGAGCCATGACTTAGGAACTACCTTCGACTAGTTGACATATTGGTGCTCGTGTTTCAAAAACTAGACATAAATTTGTTTATCAATGATCCTTGATACATTCATCACTAAGTTTCCAATGTGGGAAAGTTTCCCATTAAAACCTTCTATGAATTTCAATGCAACTTGGTTTTTGTATCCTTGAAATTTGTAAAAGAAGGAATGCCATCTTGCAATGCTAAACATTGATTTGCATGCATTGTACCCAAGAAGCCCCTCTAAAGATTCAATTGACTTTGGCTCATGCTCGTTGACCACTATTTTGACACACATGACCAATGGACATAGATGTTGTTTGACATAGTTTCATTAATGTGTTGTCATTGATGTCAAACAATAGGACGAAATGGAGAGATTAAATCTCAGGAGGGTTAGCGAATGAAGATCAAATCTCAAAAGAGATGACGCGATGAAACTCAGAAGGGAAAGCGCATTGTAGAAACATGATCATATCAAGTTAGGACCATTGAATACACAAGTGTCAGATCAATGGTAGGGATGTATTGCAGAGAGAAAAAGGAGAATTAAAAAGCGTTTTATTCCCAATCCTGCAATCAGTCTAGACCTTCAAATTACAAGAGAAGGATTGTTGGAGGACTAGTTAACAATCAGATCAAATCAAGACTGTTGATAAACAAGCACTAGATCAACAACATGGATATATTGCAGAGAACGAAAGGATAATTAAACAATGTGTTATTTCCAATCCCACAATTATTATAGACCATCAAATCTTATAGATTCAAATATCGACAACTCTGGTTGATCCACCAAATGATCAGATTAAGTTGTGACTATCAGATATGAAAGCACAGATCAAGGGAAGGGATTGATTGCGGAGCGTGAAGGGAGAATTAAAAAATGCACTAATTCCAATCCCGCAATTAGTCTAAATTGTCGATCGTCGCCTTCCAAATAGATCTATGGTTGGCATCAGTTCCACTACCAATGAGCAGTTTTTCATTACGGAGCTCAACGATATTTTTAAACATCATGCTAGTTGGGACCCCACAATCATCCCTGATCGTTGATCTACTCCGTGACCATTCTCAACCAATGGATCAAGTTGAGTTGAAGGATAGGATAAGCAAGGAAGAAGGGCTGAGATTTCGAATCCCTGAATTCCCGATAGTCATTGGATCACTTTAAGTGGAAGGATAGGATAAGCAAGGAGAAAGGGATGAGATATCGAATACCTGAATTCCCGATAGCCGTTGGATCACTTTAAAGTGGAAGGATAGGATAAGAAAAGAAGAAGAGCAGTTGGATACTAACCAAGACAAAGAAGCATCACAGACAGATCGAGCCGTCAATGTAAGATCATGATCAACGAACAATATTCATTTCAGGTTAAAAGTTGTGAGGAGGTTACACTTCAGGGAATCTCACTTCGGGAGAATTGGGAAGTGGAGAACTTGAATAACCCGAAGTCCCGAAGGCCAAAATCCCGAAGCAGATATGAGTTGTTTGATCAATGAATCGAGAAGTATACTGACCGTTAGATCAAGGAGAAGAATATGTGCCACATCGAGAAATATACGTCAGCAAGACCATGTTAGCAAGGACATGTGGCACAGTTAGATAATGACAAGTGTCAAGATGAAATCGACATTTCAGATACGTGTAAATCATGAATCTAAGTGACATGTGGTAGCTACTCGACCCGTGCCACATCATCAAGTGACGTTAGCAAGTTATGACACTCCAAGAGTTTTACTTCGGGATTTTCACCACCAACAAATGACTTAAGTCCCAAAGTCCTGAAGTGGACATGAGTCGTTCAATCTGAAGAACACTTTGGGAGAATTCTCAATCATTGAAAATTATGGACACGCGTCTGTTATTCGGGAGATCTGTAAAATGGCTGGAAGTCGCGAAGGACGAAGTCCTGAATTCGTGAAGGTCAAAGTCCTGAAGTGGACACGAGTCATCCGATTTGAAGAACACTTCGGGAGCGTTCTTGACTATTGATCAAGTATAGTGTAAGGATAACGTAAGTGGAATAGCTGAAGTCCCAAAGTAAATGATAACCATCCATCTAATCGGGAGATTAAAACGTGACCGTTGATTTTGATAAGTGATCTAGTACTCGCTTTCCTAGCGCCTGGTCACCACCTATGGTAATATGGAATAAGAGAAATAAATACAAAAGATAATACATCGCTTAAGTTGATAAGCCCACGGTTTGAGTTGTCGATCATATGTAAATGTTTTGAAGGAAGCGCCTCAACAGAACGTGATTTCTGCAGTATTAATAGAGATTATGGTTAAGTTAAATGAAGAGGTGCGATGGTCCAAATGAAAGGACACAATACGTTATATCTCACACCAATTTGAAGATTATATAAACGAGATAGAGTTATGAGAAGAATGTGTCTCTGTAGTTCAAATAAGAAGATATATTAAATCACACAAGCAGAGAGAGAAGTAGTGAAGACATGATACAAAAGTTTTCCAGATACATAAATTAAGGGTGGTTGGGTGGTGCAAGGGAAGGTTGGAGACTGCAGGGGAGTAGGTGTTTCCTTGTTAGTTGCAACTGACTAAATAGGGGGTCAGAGCCTCCTACCAATTGGTGTTGTTGAACAAGGGTGTGGGTGCATATTGATCAATTGGTGTTGATCTAAGAGGAAGAACATCTTCCTTCTATGTAACATGTAAAACAAAATTTTGCAGTTAATAGAAAAGTGTTTGTGGTTTTCCCAATTGGGTTCCATGATAAAATATTGTGTTAAAATTTTGTTTGCATTAACAAAAGAAAAATTGATAAAATTATTGTGTCACTAATTCACCCCCCCTCTCAGTGACATGATCTTATCCTTCAATTGGTATCAGAGCGGGGTCTCTTCACAAAAGCTTAAATCACTTGAAGAGAAATATACATTAGAATGGATCAACAGTTGAAGATGTCATAAAAAATCCCCCTATTTGATGGTGAAGACTATGTCTTCTAGAGTGTTTGAATGAAAATCTATCTGATGTCTATTGGACTTAAAGTATGGACATTAGTTGAAAAGGGATATGATGTTCCAAAAGCCACTCCCATAGAAGCATAAGACAATAATTTTTTTTGGGAACATGCAAAGGCTTTAAACACACTACAAGCTGGGCTAAGTAAGAAAATCCTTGCTAAAGTACTAAGCTATAATAATGAAAAACAACTCTGGGATAAATTGGAAACTATTTATGTGGGAGATTCCAGGGTAAAGAGGGCCAAATTCCAGACTCTCAAAGTACAATATGAAGGTCTAAAAATGAAGGATGAAGAAAATATCTCAGAGTACTTCGAAAGAGTTGATAATATTGTTAATGAAATCATAGTTTTGGGAGTAGAAGTGTCAGACAATGAGCTAGTTGAAAAAATACTAAGAACACTACCTATTCTATACAATCCTAAAGTTTCCACTCTTGAAGATCGAGAAAATATAGATAAACTCACCATGGATGGATTGTATGGAATCGTCACAACCTATGAGTTAAGATTAGGTCATGAGAACCTCTCACAAGGAGAGGCAACCTTCAAGGTTCTCAAGAAAACAAAATATCAGAAGCAAAAACCTCAATCCATCCATCATGAAGAATCTGATGTAGAAGAAGCGAATTTTATTAAAAAACTTCAGAAAGGATCAGGGAAGTACAAAGGCAAACTTCCTTTCAAATGTTTTAATTGTGGAAAGGTTGGCCACTTTTCATCCAAGTGTCCCTATCCCAAGGAGGGCCCTGAAGATGAAGAAGACAAAAATAAACAATACAAGAAGAAGGAAAAACCCAACTACAAAATGGGGTTTTACAAAGGGAAAAATATTTTTTACTCAAAAGAAGAAAACAACAGCTCATTGGAATCCAGTGACAATGATTATGATGAAGTCCTTTTTATAGGTATTGAAGAACCTAATACTATATAATAAATTGAGCATGAGGAAGAGTCGGAAGTTGAAGCAGAGGTTAATATGGAAGTAGAACTTTTCAGTGCCTTGGATGAATTAAGAAGATACAAAACCAGATATAGACAGTTGAAAAGTTTTGTAATTGAACAAAAAGAAAAATAGATGGATAAACTCATGAGAAACCTGAAAAACCAAATCCTAGAAGCAAATAGGAAGGAAGAAAGTCTGGAAAAGTCTCTTAAAGAAAAACAAACAACTTGTGAAAGAATGGAGGCAAAAAATAGTTCAGCTAAGAAAACAACTTGATGCAAAATTCATTCAAACAAGATATGAAAATATCTCTAAAATATTAGATAAGATTATTACCACACAAAGGGATTCAAGTAATAAAAATGGAATAGGTTATTCTCAAGAAGAAAACTAGGTTAACTCAAAATCTTATGCAACTGCTCTCCTCAGTACACTCAAGAAGAAAGATGAAGAGAAGACAAGTAATGATCAGAAGTCCAGAGGACTACTTCCACCCATCAAGAAGAAATATAAGATAACACCAAAGAAGGTTTACCAAAACAAGTATCATCATATTTTCTTTGGTTATTTCTTTACATTCTCTAATTTCAGACACAAATCTATGAATTGTAGAGCATATAGAAGGAAAAATTTGAGGGTTAAGAACTATAACCTTAAAGATAAGCAAACAATAAATCAAGTTAAAAGAAAAAACTATAACTCCTTTGCACCTCTACAAGAAGGGGACCTAGAATGCTTTATATGTCATAACTATGGACATAAAGCCAGTAGTTGCAGATTAATGGAAGTCTCAGAAAAACCAAAGTTCATTAGAGAGAAAAAGAAGCTTTGGAAAGAAAAAACATCAAAATAGGAATGTCTGATTGCCTTGAAATATCAAGATAAAGAAGATCTCTGGTATGTTGACAATGGGTGCTCAAAACATATGACAGGAAACAAGGACAAGTTTTTGAACTTAAAGAAATGAAAGGGTAAAGTTACATTTGGTGACAACGCTTCAGGCAACATACTTGGGAAAGGAACCGTGAGTTTGGGAAAAGAAAAATCCAAGGATGTGTTGCTTGTTGAAAAAATGAAACCTAGCCTATTAAGTGTCAACCAAACTTGTGATCAGGGGCACATTTGCATATTTGATTCCCATAAATGTTAGATTAGGAGAGAGAACTCA
>ML826750.1:51653-62802 GCA_009831015.1 Picea engelmannii
ACCAAGAGTTTGCAAGGAGAGTCCTACTTTATGTTGTTCATTGATGATTTTACTAGAATGGGTTGGGTATGTTTTCTCAAGGAAAAATCAGAAGCACTTAACAAATTTAAAGCCTTTAAGACCCTTGTTGAAAATGAAAAAGAGACAAAAATAAAATGTCTTAGATCAGACAATGGTGGTGAGTTCACCTCAAGAGAATTTAATCTCTTCTGTGAAAACCATGGAATAAAAAGACAATTATCTACTGCCATAACACCTCAGCAAAATGGGATTGCTGAGAGAAGGAATAGAACAATCCAGGAAGCTGCAAAGACTATGCTCAATGAAGAAAAAATATCAGATGGATATTGGAGGGAAGCTGTAAGCACAACAATATACATATTGAACATAGGTTAGCTCAGTATTAATAGTAATAAGACTCCTTATGAACTATGGTTTGGAAGATCTCCTTCGGTAAAATACTTCAAGGTCTTTGGAAGTAAGTGCTACATTAAAAGGCTTGATGAGAATCTCATAAAATTTGATGCTAGATCCGATGAATATATATTTCTTGTATATGCATCTACCAAGAAATCATATAGATGCTACAATATTAGATTACATAAGATTGTTGAGAGTGAAAATGTCAAGGTGGATGATTTAAAAATGATAAGGATCAAACATCAAGAGACTATAATTGACAGTGAAGATGAAAATGATGATGAGTCAGTTGGTACACAAGAAGAAGAAGTAGAAGAGAATAAAAAAGAAAGGGAAGAGGATGATATGGATACTAGTGAAGATGAAGAAGATATTCAGGAAGAAGAGATAAGAGAATAATCCCCAAGAAGATACAGAAAGATAGCCTCAAGAATGAATCAAAAGAATCATCTTGAAGAACTAATTATTGGAAATAAAAGCGACGGAGTGCACACAAGAAGACATATGTTGTATCAAACATAAATAACACTTTTGTCACAAATTGATCCCAGCTCAATCAAAGTGGCATGTAAATATGAAAATTGGGTCAATGCTATGAATGAAGAATTGGATCGGATTGAAAACAATCAAACTTGGGAACCAGTTCCAAGACCAAAAAAATAAAAATGTCATTGGAACTAAATGGGTGTATAAAAACAAAATGAATGAGAATGGACAAATAATCAGGAACAAAGCCAGATTGGTATGTAAAGGGTATGCTCAGGTTGAATTAGTAGACTATGAAAAAACCTTTGCACCTATGGCCATATTAGAGGCAATTAGGATGTTCTTAGCTTTCTTCAGCGACAAAAAATTTAAAGTGTACCAAATGGATGTCAAGTCATATTTTCTCAATGGAAACTTAGAAGAGGAAGTCTATATTGAGCAACCAAAAGGATTCCAATTAAATAACAAAGGAGACTAAGTATGTAAACTAAATAAAGAACTCTATGGGCTAAAACAACCACCCAAAGCATGGTATGCAAGGCTAGTTTCTTATTTACAAAAACAAGGCCTCAAAAGAGGATCAACAGACAACAATATTTATTGTTAAATTGTTTCTAATAACATGATTATTGTGGAAGTATATGTTGATGATAATATATTTGGCAGTGATGATGAAAAAATAAGTAAGGACTTTGATAGGAGGATGCAGTAAGAATTTGAAATGTCCTTGTTTGGTGAACTAAATTTCTTTCTTGGATTACAAATAATATAGTCCAATAGAGGATTCTTTATCCATTAGTCCAAGTATGTTAAAGATATTCTTAATAAATTTCAGTTAGAGGATTGAAAACCTGTTAGTACACCTATGATAGTTGGATGCAAACTAAGCAAGGAAGGTGAGTCCAAAGATGTAGATCCAAAACACTACAGATCAATGATTGGGAGTTTACTCTATGTAATAGATTCCAGACCTGATGTCAAGCAAGCTATTGGGATGGTGGATAGATTCCAAGCAACACCAAAAGAGATCCATGTTCAAGCTGTGAAAAGAATCTTTAGGTATTTGAAAGGAACCATAGATCTTGGTTTGTGGTACCCTAGTAAGGATTCATTCACTTTAAAATCCTATTCAGATGTAGATTGGGCAGGTTGTGTAGATGACAGAAAAAGTACAAGTGGAGGAGAATTCCTTTTGGGAGAATCATTGGTAGCCTGGATAAGCAAGAAAGAATCCTCAATTTCGTTGTCTAGCACTGAAGATGAGTATATTGCAGCAACAGAATGTTGCACACAAGTGGAATGGATGAAAAAAACCTTAAAAGACATCAAATTAGTCTTTGAAGAACCTACTACTATCTACTGTGATAATACACGCACTATAAGTCTCTCCAAGAACCCTATCCAATACTCCAAATCAAAACACATTCCCATAAAATACCACTATCTAAGAGATCAGGCTGAAAATAAGAATATTAAATTGGAATATGTTCCAACACAAGAACATGTGGAAGATATTTTCACTAAACCCTTAAGAAGAGATGTATTTGAATATCTCAGGCAAAGATTGGGAGTAATCCCTCTTCCAATTCAATCTCTCAAGAAAATAATGCATCAATTGGCACCAATTCAGGGGAGACATAAATCAAAGTCAAAAGGAGTCATTCAATTATTATAGGAAAAGTATGATTGGAGGAGGAGTTACCCGAGTTCAGATTCTATTCAGAAGTATACAGACATACATAGTTTTACCATAGGGGAAGAAACCATTTTCCATTGATGTCAAAGGGGAAGAGTAACTTCAGAGGAGAGAAGCATCATCACAGGGGGAGATTGTGTATGAAGTTGGTGTGTTGCCATAAATGACAAAGGGGGATATTGTTGGACATAGTGTCATTAATGTGTTGTCATTGATGTCAAACAGTAGGAAGGTATGCAAAGATTAAAGCTCATGAGGGTTAGCGAATGAAGATCAAATCTCAGAAGAGATGACGCGATGAAACTCAGAAGGGAAAGTGCATTGTAGAAACATGACCAGATCAAGTCAAGACCATTGAATACGAAAGCGCCATATCAATGGAAGGGATGGATTGCAAAGAGAAAAAGGAGAATTAAAAAGCATGTTATTCCCAATCCCGCAATAAGCCTAGACCGTCATATTACAAAAGAAGGATAGTTGGAGGACTAGTCGATGATTAGATCAAATCAGGACTGTTGATACGCAAGCGCCAGATCAATGATAGGGATAGATTGCAGAGAGAGAAAGGAGAATTAAACAATGTGTTATTTCCAATCCTGTAATTATTACAGACCATCAGAACTTATATATCCAAAGATCAACGACTCTAGTTGATCCACCAAACAATCATATTAAGTCGTGACCATCGGATATGGAAGCGTAGATCAAGGGCAGGGATTAATTGTAGAGCGCAGAGGGAGAATTAACAAAGCGTTAATTACAATCCTGCAATTAGTCTAAAATGTTGATCATCACCTGCCAAATAGATCTATGGTTGGCATCAGTTCCATTACCAATGAGTAGGTTTTCATTACGGAGCTCGATGATAGTTTTAAATGTCATGCTATTTGGGACCCCACAATCATACCTGATTGTTGATCTACTCCAGGACCATTCTCGACCGATGGATCAAATTGAGTGGAAGGATAGGATAAGAAAGGCAAAAGGGATTAGATTTTGAATACCCAAATTACCGATAGCTGTTGGATCACTTTAAGCGGAAGGATAGGATAAGAAAGGAAAACGGGTTGAGATCATGAATACCCGAATTACCAATATCCATTGGATCACTTTAAAGTGGAAGGATAGGATAAGCAAAGAAGAAGAGCTGTTGGATTTAAACCAAAGAAAAGTAACATCGCAGAAAGATCGAGCCGTCAATCTAAGATCACGATCAACCAAAAATATTCATTTCGGGTTAAAAGTTGCGAGGAGGTTACACTTTTGGGAATCTCACTTTGGGATAGCTGGGAAGTGGAGAACTCGAATTACCCGAAGTCCCAAAGGCCAAAATCCTGAAGTATATATGAGTCATCTGATCAGTGAATCAGGAAGTATCTCGACCGTTAGATAAAGGAGAAGAATATGTGCCACATTGGGAAATCTATGTCAGTAAGACCATATCAGCAAGGACATGTGGCACAGTCAGATAATGACAAGTGTCAAGATGAAATCGACATTTCAGGTATGTTTAAATCACTAATATGAGTGACACATAGCAACTACTCGACTTGTGCCACATCATCAAGTGACGTCAACAAGTTACGTCACTCCGGGAGTTTTACTTCGGGAGTTTCACCACCAGCAAATGACCTAAGTCCCGAAGTCTCGAAGGCCGAATTTATGAAGTGGACATGAGTCGTCCGATATAAAGAAAACTTTGGGATCATTCTCAACCATTGAAAATTATGGACACACGTTTGTTATTCGAGAGATCTTTAAAAAGGATGGAAGTCATGAAGGACGAAGTCCTGAAGTCCCAAAGGCCAAAGTCCAGAAGTGGACATGAGTCATCTGATCTAAAGAACACTTCAGGAGCGTTCTCGATCATTGATCAAGTACAATTGAAGGATAACATAAGTGGAATAGCCGAAGTCTTGAAGTAAATGAGAACCATCCATCTAATTAGGATATTAAAACGTGATTGTTGATTATGATAAGTGATCTAGTACTCGCTTGCCTAGCGCTTGGTCACCACCTGTGGTCATATGTAATAAGAGAAATATAGGCAAAACATAATACATCGCTTAAGTTGATAAGCCCGTGGTTTGAGTTGTTGTTCATATGTATATGGTTTGAATAAATCGCCTCAACAGAACACGATTTCTGTCGTATTAACAGAGATTATGGTTAAGTTAAATGAAGAGGTGCAATGGTCCAAACGAAAGGACACAATATGTTATATCTCACACCAGTTTGAAGATTATATAAACAAGATAGATTGATGATAAGAATGTGTCTCTACAGTTTGAATCACAAGATATATTAAATCACACAAGCAGAGAGAGAAGCATTGAATACACGATACATAATTTTTACAGATTCAAAAATTAAGGGTGGTTGGCTGGTGCAGGGGTAGGTTGGAGCCTGCAAGGGAGTAGGTGCTTCGTTGTCAATTGAAGTTGACTAAAAAAGGGGTCAGAACCTCCTACCAGTTGGTGCCAGTGAAAAAGGGTGTGGGTGCATCCTGATCAGTTGGTGCTGATCTAAGAGGAAGAACATCTTCCTTCTATGTAACATTTAAAACAAAATTTTGTAGTTAATAGAAAAGTGTTTGTGGTTTTCCCAATTGGGTTCCACAATAAAATATTGTTTTATTTCATTAACAAAATAAAAATTGATAAAATTATTGTGTGACTGATTCACCCCCCCCTCTCAGTGACAGGATCTGATCCTTCAGATGTGAACATACAGTCTTTTCACACTCAAAATTGAGAGTAGAGAGATTTGAACTGAGAATGCAATGGTTAAACGTCTAGTGATTTTGTTATTTGATGAGTTTATAACTCATCTCAAATCCTTACAATGATTCAAATGAGTGATGTTTACGATGACCACCTCAATGATATCGATAAATAATGTATGATCATATGGTATATCATCAATTATCCATTAAATTAAGGTGAAATTTATTGCAATAAATCGTATAGAAATCGTGGTTTAAAACAATAACCCGAAATGAGTATAGAAATTGTAGTTTAAAACAATAACTTGAAATGAGTATAAAAATTATGGTTTAAAAAAATCATAATTGAAGGACCGAACCACAAGTTTAATGGATAATGATGATATGCTAGTGGTAGATGTAAGGTATGGATAAGTGATGGGCATATGAGTTGTATACAATCCTGCTCATAAAATTATAAAAACATGAGATGTGGAAGATAAGATATGAGGTAGTGATAGGTATAAACATAAGGATAGTATAATATGGGGAAATAATACAAGATGGGGAAAAGAAAAAGCTAAAGGTAGTTGTGTTTATTAGTGAATTTCCTTTATCCTTAACAAACTAGAAAGAATATAAAAACATATTCTTGCCTCAATTTTCTCACTCATTCATACTTACAAATGTGAGTTGGCTCTGAGCTATGTGTAGGAAATTATAGCTAGTGAAAAACTTTTGTAAGTATGATCATACCCAAGATATTGAAGACTGCTTATAAGAGGAATTTGATGTGAACATTTGGAACTTTGGAGACTAATCAAACCTGTGTTTAGCTTAAAACATACTTCTAAAACATTTGGATGTTGAGTATTCTAATGCTTGTTTCCATACAAACTCATTCAAACTATGAATAATGTAACAAATGAAAAATTTGCATCTACAAGTGTTTCGATACCCATTATACAGTTCTGGTACCCATTATACAATTCCCGTAGCAGAAGAACATAGATTCTTTAAGAGTTGGAAAAATGTTGTTGATAAAAAGTTTGAAGCTAGATGGAGAAAATGTTGATGGAACGATTGCTTGAGAGAACGAGTGTTGATGCCAATGATTATTAAATAAGTGTATATGAAAACTTCAACTTTTACCTATACTTGAAAACTTGCAAATTGTGGAAATTTTTGAAAATTATGAACTTACAGGTGGAATGCAGGATGTAAGCTAAAACCAAAGGACTGTAAGGTGGTGCTGGTGGCTGATTATTCCACATAGGTACATATGCTTCCGAAAAGAAATTGGATCATGGTGCCAAGAATTGTGAAAAAAAAATATATGTAGTTGTAAAAGGAACAATGAAACAAGGAGGTGGAGAGTAAAAAAAAATTGTTCCTCAATCTCTATAACAAGTTAGAGATATGATCCCACACAAAAAAAACTAACAAAGAAACATATAAACTCCTCTTTTTGAAACAATCGGTATGTTTTAACTACCCTGCATATCATTCCCCTTTTATTCACACATTGCAAACTGTTGTTAGAATCACAAACCAAATAATCTTCACCAGAACCAAAATACTGACACAATTCTATCTATGCGAATAATTTTTGTTGAAGTTGAACATAGAGAGAAATCATTGGATTACTTGCCAATAATGAATGTCGTTAACCAATGCGAGACTACTCACCATTAATGTCAATGAATGTTAAGGTGCCTTAGTACATATTTCTAGGTACGAATGGATGAGCTGAAGTCGATTCACCTACAAGATCTGATAAATATGGGGAATTGACGAATCCCCACTTCCATTAGCAAGAGAACCTACCATTAATGCATGGAAGACTCTAGGTACTATAAATATCTCTAACATTAATCCTAAATAATGTGTTGAAGTTGATGAGACAAGGTTTGTCAGAAGGAGGGCCTTAATCAATCCCCCATCATCTAACAAGAGAAGAAAACAAAATAATTTTAAGAATACAAGGTAGAGCCAACAACAGTATGAAATTTTTTATTTGTGGACCTGCCTGCCAGTAACCTAGTTTTCAAGCAAGCCCATGTTTGGCTACACCAACAAGATGATTTTCATAACTAGACTGATTTTTATCTTTACTTTTTTTATATATATTTATTTTTTCTTTTTACACACACACACACACACAACCAAAAATTTGGAAAATACTCAAGTAGAGGTCGAAGAGGGGGAAGGAGATCCCCTACTCAAAACCTCCATCTCCGAATATTGCAAAATAACATGAACACAATCTTCCTTGTACACATGTTTATGATACAATCTCAACCTATGACCATTAACCACAAAACAAATTTGATCCTCATCAATTGTCTTAATTCTCACCGAGCCATTATCAATGATGATCACAACCTCATAGGCCCCCAACCAACGTGTAGTGAGATTTCCTTTGAAATTTTTGAATTTTGAGTCGAAGAGGAGGGCCCAATCACTTGGCTTGAAGTTTTTTTTTCTAATAAATTTATCATGCCACTTTGCTTGTGTAACACCCCTAATTCCCCCAACTTGTAATTAATCATTTATTAGGGTTACCATGCTGTGGCATGGGAACAATGTAAATGTATTATTGTTTGAGTTACCAATAACTGACTATGGGGCTGAAGCCTTGAAAGTACTGGCCATGATATCACTAGAGGAAAGAATGTGAAAAATATAAGAGAGGGTTCATTATATCAAATAACCCCAAGTTTCCCTTTGATGAGGATAATAAACCTCCTTCGGATCCCAAGGAGATAAATCAGTTAATGAAGAAAGGACTAGTGGTTGAATTATCAACCACCCCCATGAATGGAAGCATGGTCTAGCTGCAGAATGTCAGCTCGAAGTACCACTGGGTCTAGTAGACCTGGCTGACCCGAGTTTCCTTCTGACAGAAGGAACAAGATAGGAGCTATGTCTGTGCAAGGCACACGAGGGGATGAAAAGATGAGAGTGGATAATGAAAAAAACATTCTAGCAAAGAAAGAGCAGAGGGCCATGAGCTTGATGCAGAGAAAGCATTTGATAAACCTTATCGAGGCCATGAAAGAGAGAGATCTCTGAGAGTATGTAGAGAATGGAACCTGAGCGAAAGGTTGTGAGCTTGATGCTGAGGAAGCATCTGATAAACCTCACAAAAGATGCGAAAGAGAAAGGATTGATGAGAATTGACATAAATTCCCTGGTGATATCATGGCTTGGCATGGGGGTGGCCAGATTGCTAAGTATGAATGCCTATGAGCCTATGGTTGGGTGGAAGGATGAAGACCCATAGTCAGTTAGTTGGATACCACCTGTAATAGATAAGTAACCTCATATCTTGTGTATTTAAGTGGTAATTGTGAATTAAAGTTGGATATCCTATGAATGTTGTAGAGATCGATATGTTTTCTTAATGGTTTATACTGTATCCCTTCAATTCTTCCTAATTGTGTATTTAAGAAAATAAGAAATCCTTTGGCATCTACACCTAAATACGTGAGCCCTATGGTGGCTCAAGTTAAAATAAATGAAATGTGAATTCGTTGACTTTGGGTATAGCCTCACGTGTGCATGCCAACACTCCTAGTTGTTCTGAAGGAAGGGATTTGTCAAAGCTCAAGAGAGGTAGTGCATGTGGGCATAGAACCTCTGTGAGGCGTGTAGGGATTGAGAACCCCTTTAGTTCTAGAGTTTATAGATGAGTGCAAGAGGTGTGAAAAGGATCTCCGTAAGCGTTAAATTCAAGAGAATTAGCACAAATTACCTAGGTACTTAAGGAGATGGAAAATCTCAGGTAGGATAACAAGATTTAAGTCCTGAAAGGAGAGATCCTTTTTTTGGAAGACGAATGGATGACATTAGTTCGGGAGAAGCCGAAGTTCTTCATGATCGTCGGATCTTGAGAAAGAATGCGGGTGTTAACCCTTAGAACCCTTCAGACTTCGTAGGTCCGACGAATAGAGCATATTCGTTGCACAGGAGGTGGAAGCCCCCAAAGTCCCAAATTTAATCTAGGCCATAGATCTGAGGATGCCTGAGAACTATCCTGACCTTCATACCTACTATATAGTCAGTTCGACGTTGATGGCTTCGGGAGGACAGAGGTTTGGTATCACCAAAACCCTCGAAGTCCCGAAGTTGATGTGGACCATGGATCTAAGGATCCTTCGGGATCCCTCACAACCGTTCGATCATGGGGACGTGAGTATCATCGTCAATATCCTATGGGAGCCCATGTGTCGAGTGAGGGGGTTTCCAAGTGTCCCTCTTGGAGTGTCACACACTAGGATCCAAAGGACCCTTGAATGGAAGTTACGAGCTGAAGCGCCAAAGCAGATCTGAGCCATCCAAGCCAAAGGGATAGGTGTTCAGATCCTGCACTTCGGGTGAAATCACTCTGAGAGAAAAGGGGATGTGTTGAGCAAGAACTATTGAATCCTAGAGAGCCAGATTTCATCTGAGCCATCCGTCAGCTGAGGACATATGTCAACAAATCTTCCATTTCAAGAGATAGCCACTTTGGAGGAAAGTGGGGTCACGAGAGTTGAGAACTCCCGAAGAAATCTTAACCGTCGATTTGAGAGCGACACACATCGAAAGATCGTCGACTTCGGGTGAAATCACTCCGGGAGAAGGAGAGTAGGGAGAGGTTGAAACCCCCGAAGCCTAAAGAGCCGAAGTAATTTATAGCCGTTGATCTATGAGAGACATGCATTAACATATCACGTACTTCGGAAGCAGGGAGAAAGCAATGTGGAGTAGAGGGACACCCGAAGTGGATCCCCACCGTTGAATGAGAGGGACGCGTGGTGCACGATAATTAACTTTGGAAGAAAACACTCTGGGAGAAAAGGTGGTGTGAGTGTCTAGGACTCCTGAACGCTGAAGTCCCGAAGTGGATCCGAGCCATTGATTTAGATGGACGCGTGGCGCCTGATCTGGAACTTCGGGTATGGATTACTTCAGAGGAAAAAGAGTTGGAGTTCTTGGAACTCCTGAACACAAAAGTCTCGAAGAATATCATAATCGTCGAACACGAGGGACGTGTGGCACTTGATTTGTAACTCTGTGTACGTAGTAATTTGGAGGAGAAGGGTGTAGGAACGTTAGAAAATATTGAACGCCGAAGTCTCGAAGTAAATCGGGGTTGTCGAAATCCCTAAGGACATGCAACGTCAGATTGTGAACTTCGAAGGTTTACTACTCTGGAGGATTTGAGTAGTGGTCATCTTGGCTCCTATTGTTTTGGCGTCTGGTCATAGCTCGTGGTCATATGAAAGTATAGGGGGATGAAAGAACTTGAATAACTTGGGAGAGGATATCTTTCAGCTTTGAGCTCATTTCAGAGCATGGAGATCATGGCTGGAAAGTTCTGGAAGAGAAGAATGGAATAGGGACCCCGAATGCACTTGAAATATGACAGTTCCCATGTTATCAGTGATATACAACCTCAAGTTCCTAATCAACCATGGGCTACTTCCGGGAAGTCAAAGGGGGAAAACAATGATAAAGGAAAAATTGCCTCTCATAGTGGAAAGTATGGCTTTTAGTTTATGTTTTTTTTATGATTTGAGTTGATAAAGACAATGTTAATGGTCTGCAAAAAGTTTGGACACCAAGCTCTGTTTTGGATAATGTGGATTATGTGGATATTTATATATTTTTAGATATGATTTAAATTATTTATGATATTTAAATATCTAATTTGAAAGATATTTAAGGGAGCTACAAGGGTGCCATGTGTTAAAATGATTATCCATTTGTGTTATATTTTATGATTTGAAAAGAAGAAAAGATGGGAGTCACAAGGGGTCCCACCTACCTAGTTATTATTAATTAAAGACCCTTAA
>ML826752.1:12087-28139 GCA_009831015.1 Picea engelmannii
TAGGGGAAATTTGAACATTAGGATTTACAGGTGGAGGAGGAGGAGGCAATGACAAGTTGGGCTAGCCACTATGGTGGGAGACTGTCGGATTGACAATCTCCTGTCATCCATCATTTTCAGAAACTTCCAGTTGCATGGATACATGAGGAGGCACAAGAATACCAGGGATATTTTGAGGTTGGAAGGGAGGCCCCTCTAGTCTAGGCTAAACTATCCCTTTCCCAATCCAATTGAAGAACCCAGCTTGAAACAATTGTTTCAACTCCTAGGGATCGGCATCAAAATGAATTGAGAATCTAGGCCCTCTATTCAAGTTACCTCTTCCCCTATTGTTTCTTCCATGACTATCTCTGTTGAAGAAACTCATCTTGTATGCAACAATTCATTAGAAACTAGCCCTTAAGAGACCATACATGACATTATGTTTATATGAAACAAAGTTTGGCTCAAAAATTGACATAAGACCCATGCAATTCAATCCATAATAAATTATTTAATAATTTCCAAGTGAGCAGGGGGTGAAATAGGTTTCATGGGATATCTAGAGGGATTGTAATGAGCGAAAAAGTGGTAGCATGACAGGAAGTAAGAACACGAGTATTTCTCAACAATTCATTAAATAACTAACTGTGCAATCAATACCAAAATATATCAGTTGCCACCTATTTATGTGTCATATCTTTACCACTGCCATACAGAGTATTTAATTTATTTTATAGAATAAGGCGTGTAAAAATGAAATTGGGATCATGAGGGGGGTATAATGAAGGAAAAAGTGATAGTATGAGAGGGAATAATATGGATATTGTTCATAAAAAATAAAATAAATCAAACAACCATAACTTTGTTCAAACCATAATCCAATAAGAATCCACTTTAAAACAAAAAATCATTTAATTGTCCCTTATTTATAGACAGAATGCTTGTTGACTTCAAATAAAAGACAATTCATATGCCCATAATACTTCAATTATAGAAGCCTTCGTATATATACAATATCTATGCAACATCATAATAATACCATTGCCAATTCCATAATTATAACCCTTCGAGCCACAGTCTTTTATAGTCCAATGCTAAACCCTCTTCCTTTTAAAACAAAATCAAAATATACACAGTGATTCCAGCCATCCACATCCAACTATTTATTTCTTAAAATCAAATAAGAATATGCCCGGTATTAACCTCCAACTGTCAACTTTGCAACACTGATTACCATAATCTATTTGTATTAAAACTCATAATCGGGCCCCGATTCAATCACACAGAGGTGTTCATTCATATAATCATCACAAGTCTTGATTTGACAATAGCATTTAACCAAAAAACATGTAACTTTGAGCCTGAGATTCATGTACATTAAACATGTACATATTTCCTTCAAAAGAACATGCCCAACAAAATACAGAGTCAAATGGTGCCTGAGGAGAACAGAAACAAGATGTGCCCGAGAGAACAAAACCAAGACGTGATCAATGGACCAATCACACACAGGTGCCTTTTAAACCTTGTTGGGACCAAGATTGTGTTAGGGATTAACACATCAATGGAGGTAAGAGTAAATAGCTTGACCACGGAAGATAATCTTTGAGACACAGACGTTTCGTGATCTTTTAAAAAATTCATTGCAAAGAGGTACAAGAGATGGCTCAATCAAGGAAGAGTCTTCGAAAACACAGAGAGCTCATGCCCCTTTTTTTTAAAACAAGTTGTCAGAGAGAAGTAACAACAAATAATCAAGAAATAATCTTTGAAGAAACAGAGAGGTTATGCCCTTTCCAAATTCACCACTGACACATAAATTTTAACTCAAAATCTTGACAGTGAGGGCAACCAAACATAACAATTAGCCACCTCCACTGGATAACGAGAGAGGCGAATTCTTATAAAAATTGTGGAAAGAATGCCCGAGCACAACCCGTGGCAAGGCCAACACATATATAGGCTTCCATTCAAAGTTCTGGGTGATACAAACTCTATTATTCAATGCTTCCAGCACGTTGATAGTGAGGGTATTCCATGACAAATGATAGGTCGAGCTCAGTCTAAACAAAGCAAGAACTATGCAACTCTTAACAGTTTGCATTGCAATTAGGAGGAACAAACATAACAATGACCGAGGTGAAAAGGAGTGACAACACCTAATACCTAGACTGGTGGTAAAACCCACACAATAAAAACTCAGATCTTGTTACACCATTATCGTAATTTTCCACAGATAACAGAGTAAAACCCCAAGCTGACCAACATGTTTTAAACAAATAAACCAATGCACAGCTACACACAACAATAAAATCCATTATTTTCCTTTAAAACGCCAACAGTACAGATTATTCACAGAAGAAACCATTAACACAGCACTGATACACAGTCAAAACTTAAGAAAAACACAGACCTCATGCAATCCTGAGCCAAAAACTTGATTCATAACACAGAGGGGCCATCATGGATGGAAAATAAAGGAACCATACCTGGAAAGCTCGCTTGAGGGAAGAGTTGGACTATATTTTCCTTTCAAAACCCAAAAACACGGAGCCTCCACAACCATCAGATCCAAAAAAACCAAATGCAACTATGGCTAGGGTGACAGGGTCGAGGGTTGTTTGAGTGATGTGCAGTAAATGCACGTCACTTCCTCCCCCATCCCTATTCAATTCAATGTACAAGCCAGCCCATACACCATAACATCAACCATTAATTCAAGCAACATTCATTGCTATATCCAATACTATATACATTGCATAGTGTGCCACCCTAAGTCGTTTCAAAACATTAACAACAACCATATTCTATAATGTTACCATATATGCCTCACAAATAATCCTTTAATCAAGCGCATAAGTCTAGCAGTTAGTTCCATCACCCTTCATTTGTATCAATCATATATACCATAAGGTTTGTATATGATCTCTTTTCCTTTAGTTTAAGCTCCCACATCATCACATTATCCTTTTGCAAAAGATCATATATAAAATAATTAATCAATGTTTAATGCATAGACATAACACCTGTAAAAAATGATCCTTTTATCCATATTACTGCCATGAGTTGCAAGTGACCATCAAAACCATATAGAAATAAAACATTAGACCAACCATCTTATGTTGCCATGAAAATAAAAGCCATGACTTGCATCATAAACTGTAGAAGACTCTATAGGCATCATTATAATAGCAAACCAAAATATGAGTGCAACACATCCATCATAGTGTCACTAGTCTACAAGGGGGTCCCACCTACTAGTTAATTATTATTATTATAAATAAATAATAGAGATTAGAAATCATTTGCGAGCAGTATTCATCGTTGTGATTTTTAAGCGTCAACACGATGCTCGGTACTCTGCTTCTGCTAAAAAAAGTGCAATAGCTTGTTGTTTCTTACAGGCCCAAGTGACAGGTCCTAAACCAAGGCTGAAAACATAACCTGCAGTAGACTTATGATCATCAGGGTCATCGACCCAATCTAAATCAGTGAAACCAACCAATAAAAGAGTCCCCTCTGAACTGTAATGTATGTTGAACTTAGTTCCACCATGGACATAGCGAAGTATCCTTTAAGTTTCTTTCCAATGGCTTCCATGGGGTGTTTGCATATACCGGGCAACAAGATCAACAACAAAGGAAATATCAGGACAGGTATGAGTCATGTATAAGAGGATACCAAATAACCGACGATACAAAGTGGCATCAACTTCGGGAGAATTACAAGTGGTCGTAAGCTTGACTCTAGACTGGAAGGGAGAAGGGGTTGGTTTACAATCGTCCATGTGAAAGCGACGAAGAAGGTCACAAGCATACTTATACTGGGAAATAAAAATTCCTTCATTGGTTTGCAAAACTTGGAGGCCAAGGAAATAGTGCAAAAATCCTAAGTCTATCATTTCAAATTTCTTCTTAAGGTTGGTTTTCACATGGTTTAAAAGTTTTGAGTCACTGCCAGTAAGGATAAGGTCATCAACATAAAGGAAAAGGATGATGAGATGGATTCCTACTTTCTTGGTATAGACATTAGGATCAGAATGGCATCTAGAGAATCTGGTGTCAATAAGAAAGCTGTCCATTTTGGCATACCAAGCTCGGGAAGCTTGCTTAAGACCATAAAGAGATTTCTTAAGGCGACAAACAAGGCTAGAGTCATTTTGGACATAGTCAGGAGGTTGCTCCATGTATATTTCTTCTTGCAAATATTTGTGCAAGAAGGAGGATTTAACATCCATCTAATGGACCTCCCACTTATGCAAGGCAACAAGGGCAAGAACAAGGCAGATGGAATTCATTTTGGCTACAGACGCAAAGGTTTCATTATAGTCAATTCCTTCAACTTGGGAAAATCCTTTGGAAACTAACTAAGCCTTGTGTCTTTCAACACTTCCATCTGATGCATACTTATTTCTATAGACCCATTTACATCTAACATGTTTTATTCCTTTTGGAAAAGGTACAAGATCCCAAGTATCATTTTCCATTAAAGAACAATACTCTTCATTCATTGTTTTATCCCAATATGGATGACCTAAAGCTTTTGCAAATGTCTCTGGATCATGAGTCTATGAAAATTGAGCCAAAAGAGAATAGGCTCACTGGAACTGTGAACGTGTCTGACGTTGATCTGAAGGATCACCGACAAGATCACCAGTTGCTTCTCGTGTTGAACGGACCCATCTACGAAGCGGAGGTGGTGTTGGTTCAGGTTCAAAGGACTCATCTGGAGGAAGGTGAGTAGGCGGAGGTGGATTTTCATCCTCACTATCACCATCTGAAGAAGAAACCAGAATAGGAATAGAAGAAGGAACAAACGTCGAAGATGGATCATAGGTTGAAGAAGGCACAATTGTCAAATTATGCTCGCAGGCCAAGAGATTTTCATCAAATTTAACATCTCTTCTAATAATAATTTCATTACAATGTGGTTGAAGAACTCTATAACCTTTGACAGCTTCAGAATAACCAACAAATATACACTTCTCACTTTTAAGTTTTAATGCTTTCATTTTCTCATCGAGAATGTGAGCCCATGCTATACTGTCAAATACACAGAAGTGACTTACATCTGGTTTAATTTTAGTCCAAGATTCTTCCAGTCTTATACTTTTAAGAGCCTTTGTGGGAGTGTGATTTACAATGTAATTTTCACATTTGATGGCTTTCGCCCAATACTTTAGACTTAATACCTTGGATTGGATCATACAATTAGCCATTTATTTTAAGGTGTGGTTCTTTCTCTCAATAACACCATTTTGTTGTGGTGTATATGGAACAGTGTGTTGCATTTTGATGCCCTGTGTAGTGAAGTAACTTGTAAAATTATTGTTCATATATTCGCCTCCATTATATGTTCTTAACCTTTGAATTTGATGTCCAGATTGCTTTTCTACAAGGGCCTTGTAGGCCAAAAACTTGTCAAAAAATTTTCTCTTAAGTTTTAATAAGTAAACCCAAGTACGTTTGGAAAATTCATCAATCAAAGTTAAGAAATACTTGCACCCAGAAAAAGAAGGAGTAGAAAGTGGACCACACAAATCACTGTGAACAAGATGCAAAGGGCCTGAGGTGTGCCAAGAGTCACATTTGTCAAAACTGTCCTGATGATGTTTGTCGAGAACAAAACCAGCACAAACACCATCTCTGCATGAAACATGAGGAATTCCAGTCACCATCTATTGATTACATAGTTGTTGCAATGAGCGATATTTTAGATGACTAAACTGCTCATTCCAAAGTTTGCTCAAGACATCACTATGAGCAACAAAAACCAATGAAAAATATGATGACCCAAAGTTGTCAAACTTGTACAACCTGGTAATATCATCAACAATTCCAGTTTCAAGAACATGCTTAGGATCTTTTAGATCCTTGATTACAACTTGGTGAGGTGAAAACTCCATGGTTTTACCTTCACCTAAATGAGTGATTTGATATACTGATAAAAGGCTGCAAGAAATACTTGGAACACATAATACATCATTGAAATGACCATTATCTACTTGAATTGTTCCAAATCCCACAACACTAAGAGATCTATCATCACAAAAAAATATTTTCTTGGTGTTACATTCATTTAGAGAAAAAAAATATGTCTTTATCCTTAGCCATATGATAATATGCTCCAGAATCAATAATCCACTCATCAGAAGAAGAAGTAGAAGTTGTATTGAAGGAGAAAACAGAAGCAGAAAGTGCATGTCCATGAGAAGAAGAAGAAGGAGTAGAATCAATATTGATGTTGTGCTTCTTCATCATTTCTTCTAAAGGTTCCATCTTCTTGAAACATTTAGACTCATCATGACCATATTTATCACAAAAGTTGCAATGTCTGTCAGTCTTCTTATTTTTATATTTTGCTCATTTGTCACCATTAGGAGTTGAAGTTGTCTGAGTGGGTTTGTGACCCTTATGTTGTTTGTTGTTGTAGTGAGGATGTTGCTTCTTGGGATTCTTGGGTTTATCTTTCTGTTGGGAGACTAAGGCTTTGTTGGAGGTACTTGCAGTGTTGATCACTCCAAATTGTATAAGTTTATCTTGCTCTCTAATCAAAGAAGCACAAAAGGACTCAAGAGTGGGTTTTTGATAAGATTTCCCTAAAGCCTCTCTCATGGCATAAAAGGTAGATACAAACACAGAATATGCACTACCTAGCTTAGAAAGAATAAGATAGATGCAATGCTCTTCCTCCATCTTTATCTCACATTCTTCACATAAAATTATGAGTGTTTTAAACTTAGATAGATAGTCTCCAATGCAAGAAAAATCACTTGGACTTAAATTCAGTACTTGATTTTCTAACAATTTTCCTCGAATAATATTGATTTTATCAATCACAAATTCAATATTTTCACAAGCTTCATTGGGGTCGTCAATTTCTTTAAGGTGGAACGTTAAATCAAAAGAGATGGACATTCTAATTAGTCCACATGCTTTGTCACTCCTATTAGCCCATTTGACTTTCTTATCAACATCAGTGGGTTATTTTTCCTTTCCCAAGGTAATCTGGTACAAGTAGTTACTTCTTAATAAATCCTCCATATGAGATTTCCATTGGAAGTAGTTGGTGTTCGTAAGAAAAATATTACTGGAAGAAGACATATTAAATATGTAGATAATATGGATTTAAAAACTGAAATTGATGATCTTGATGGAAAAATCTCAAAAAATTAGGCGGTTTAAAAAAAAAACGGCACTAAAAACGGACTTCGGATGTGAAAGTTATGCCCTTTTCAAAAAAGGCATAAACAATAACCAAAGGACCATGTGGTGGTGTAAGTTGCTTTATGAAGTGACCCACTTTTATAAAAAAAAGTGGGGATCACTTTTACAATGAAGTTACTTTATAAAAGAAAAGTTGCATGCAAAATAAATAACTTTAAAATAAAATATTAAAGCTACTTATAGTGATTCACTTTTATACTTGAAGTGAAATACACTTTACAATTGAGCATGAACTTTTTCAAAAAAAATAACAAAAAGAGAGACTTGAACTCAAGACCTCTTACTTAATAAGCAAAATTTTAATCAAATGGGCTAGCAAAACATATTGTATTGTTTAGCAAGAGGATTGTAGGTGTTTTTGTTTTTGTTGTGGAAGATGGCCTTGGAGAGCTTGCTCAAAAAAAAACTCTTTTCACACAAGAAAAAAAAAATTATTCTCGATGACAAGAAGGGTTAGATCTCGGTTAGCTTACCCAAAAAATGCATATTTTTCTATATGTTTCTGATTTTCCAAGATCGAATAGGGTGCAGGGAAAAGAGAATACACAAATCTAAAAGAGTAGCAACCTGGAAACAAATAATATAAAACCGAAATAAAACTAAAATAATACTATGCAAAAATTTAAAAATGGTGTATTCAGGTTTTATACCTCCTGATCTGACTAAAATGGTCGTATATTTGGAAAACGAAAACATTTTCGAGTGAAACGAAAAGTGTTCCTGACTGAAACGAGCACTAAGGATGCAATGGAACAGTCCTCTCAGCCCAGAAATGTATAGAAATGGAAGAAAATGGAGATGATGCAACTCGGCTTCACAATCTCAATCTACAACGGGAGCAGGTCTTCAAACAGGATTTGATACCATGTTCGAAAACAGGGGTATTCCAACAAAGGATGAACATCTTCAGTAACCACTCACACAAACAAACCAAATATCAACACACTAATGTTTTGATGTGGTAAAACCCCTATGAAGAAACATCCACAACCCCAACAAACGTGGCCACTTGGAGCATTTTATTAATGCAAAAGAAAAATATTACAGAGAGATTTTACAAGAGAGTTTCTCACAATCGATCATCGGAAAATGACCCTCCATGCTCTTTAAGTAGAGATAATGGACCAATCAGGTGTTAAGCCACGGATCAATGGTCATTAAGATCGAGGATAATATGAACCGTTGAATCACTCTATGTCGGGAACATATTGTGACCGTCGGATTTCCTAAATACTAATGCATACTAAAGAAACACACTAAGAAACACACTTTTACCTAATGACACATTAGACCAATTAGATCTTAACTAACTCTTAAGTGTCTAAATATCCTGACAGGATGTTGATGTGGCATGACATGTAGATGCTAAAGTGGCATGACACGTCATCACCCTCTTTCCTTCATTGGCCATCGGTTGTTTCTCTTGGAGCAAGGATTATTGCAAGGATGGAAATTTATTTTAAAATGTAGAAACCTTGGCAAATATTACTAATCCTTCATATGCCAACTATAAATGTTTGGCAATATTTTTGTAAAAGTATTCAAATTTCTAAGGATTTTATATAGTTTGTATAAAATTTTGGTGATTTTTAGGGTAAAATAATTTTATCCTATAGAATTTGGGAGAATCGTTTTTAGAATGGAAAACACTTTTTTGGGAAATACCATGGAAAATTAACCCATGAGAGAAATGTATCCCTTAAAGTCATCCTTGTCTTGGAGAACCTGAACACTTCGTCGAATCGGTCGATGCCCCACCATCGACCCATCAACCATTAACAACTTCTATTGCACATTCGAAACACTACGTTGAATCGGCCAACACCCAACTATCATCCCATCGGCCATCATCGGTGTTTGTTGGTGACTAAAAACACTTCGTCGAATCCGACTGACGCTCGACCACTGGTCGTCGACGATTTTCTTTTAACCAACTTCAACACTTAGAAAATTTTCGATCAAACTCTGATCAATTTGGGTTGTCGATTTCCAAGCCAATATGATCTTGACCATTGATCGACTCCACTTTGCAAACGTCTAAATTGAATCTTGGTTGTTTATCAATAGAAAACGAATCCAGACTGTTGATTTGATCCATTTTCAAAATAGTCTAAAATGAATCTCGATCGTCAATCTGTTTCATCCTTTCAAACAGTCAAAACCTTATGAATTTTAAATTTACTAAAGTGAATATGGGTTGTTGATCTCTAGATAAAATACGATCTCAACCATTGACTCACTGAACTCTATAAAACACTACAACAACCATTAAAATGAGAAATTCGACCTTCCAAGTCAAATTTAACTCTGCAACTCTGCAAATTTACTCATGGAACCTCTCTTAGATAGTCCCGAGTCATTTAAAATTGGATTTTGCTCACAAATTTGGGGATTTTACTCTAATGTTTTTTTTGTTTTTCCCCAATTTGACACAGGCCAAAATATGCAACAACGACTTACTCAAACTCACACTTGTTCGAGCCCATACAAGCCCGGTGTTTGAACCAAAATCTTGGATACCATAATGTAACAATCCCCAACCCAACTGAGAAACATTACAATGTTGAATACTCACAAAAATGAAATTTCTACTAACTATCAAATTTGTTGTAGCTTCCAGCTACAAATTACATCCAGATTTAGCTATTGATTGTTAGCATAATTTACATACATCTACAACATACTAAAATAGACATAAAATACAGCTAATAAACTAAATTATAGTAGCATATAATTTTTTTCTCATACTCTAAGTAAAACATAGTAATTAAACATATAATTTAACACGGCAACAAGATAAAACACTTATATTTTATAAATAGATGTGTTGACGCCAAAAAAAGCACAACATGGATCCATGCCTGCAAATAGGTTGCAATGCCTTATTATTTATATATAATTAATAATATACTAGATAGGTGGGACCCTATATGTGAATGATGATGAAGGATGCCTTGTCTTTTTATGCACTCATGTCTATTTTTGCAAAAATGACTCTACATTATTAAAAATTCAAAATCACTTCCCAAGCAAAATGGGCAAATGATAGGTTTATTGACGATTTAATTCAAATGGAAAAGTTGTTGTTTTAATGAGCATCTTGGTTTATTTTGTTGCACATATATTTTGATTGGTTGATTTAAACCCCAAGCATGGGATATATTTGTGTTGGAAAACTGAGAGGGATGGTGAATCAGTTGTTACTGTGCTTAAACAATTATGCCCATTTTAAACTCTTTATAGAACACTCAATGATGATCACAATGATCCAGGGAAGTAAGCAATAGAATATTAAGCATCAATCACACACATGAAATATATAGAGACAGATATTTCCTGAGGAAACCCATAAAGGGAAAAAACTCTTCTTCTTGATATGATAAGTAATCTTTATTTTCTTTACATTATCATTCTTGTGAGCTCCAACTCCTCTTGAGGCTACAACCTCTGTTTTACAAGTAGCAACTTGTTGAGAGCACCAACTCTCTGGTTTCTCTAGCACCCACTAGAAGGAAGCACCAACTCCCTAAGTGTTCCAGCACCAACTGTATGGAAGCACCAACTTCCAATCACACATGCACCAACCTGTATAACAAAGAACAATAGTTCTCCCTTGCACCACCCTGCCACCCTGATTTTTCTAGTTGCAACCAGATGGAAGCTACAACTCCCTGTGTTCAAGCACCCACTTGTTACTTAGAGGAAAACAGTCCTCCCTAGAACCTCCCTACCACCCTGAGATATAAATATTTTCTTTTTATAACTTTATCACAGTGATACAACGTTTATCTATGGCTTACCAATCTCATCATTGTTCTACTACATTGCATTGCTTCCCTGCGTCAGTGTCTCTCTACTCACATGAATCACTCTCCACAACAACCCCCATCTATTCTTTGTTCTGTGTTTTTATACTCTGTGTGCACCTTCTGCATGCTTCATGCGCAATACCTCTACATGCTCTTCACTACATCATTGTTCTTCCCTACAGGTTGTTCACTGCATCTCTTCCTCGCTCCTCCATAGTTCGACAGCAAAATCACTTCACTTCTTTGTTTTGCATGCTTTTCTCACGTCGAGTCATCTCCTGATCATCATGGAAACTCTTCATCTTCTCTGGCGGTTATGTTCCCTATGAGTTCATCATCATTGGTCATTATACTAAGGTTCCTTAGCTTCTCTAGCATTCGAGACTCTTCATCTTCTTTGTTAGTTACATCCAATCAAATATGGCTTCTTAGGCTTCTAAGCCCCTTCCTTCTTGTGACCACCGGTGGTGACCAAGCGCTTATTCAAAAAGGCGTTACCCGATTTCTATCTAGTGAGCACTGGCTCCGTTTCACGATATGACCTTGGGCTATGAGCTTCATGTGACCATCTGATTGTGGGCACGTCCATAAGTGGTTTGAGGGGAACCCACTTTTCGCCCCACAATTCACTACAAGCCTCCACATATCATTTCTCCAAAACTGTTGTTTCAATTGCGGCTCGCTTACGAAAAATTATGGCCTGAGCATGTTCTGGCCCTGCAATGGAGCAAGATCGTTGATCTCATGATCTTGACGATGCTCTTGAATAAATGGTTCAGATCTATCCTCTCAATTCTGTGGACCAGATCTCTCCTTCCTCCATCAACAACTGAGGTTTCCTTCGTGATCCGGGCTCCGGGAGTTTCAACTCTCAAACCCTGTTGTTGTTGACTGGATATATTCTGGAATGGAAGATATAATGACATATGTCCTCTTCAATTGATGGCTCTGCCTTCTTTCCTTTTTCCACGTGCAATCCTTGGTCTCAACAATCAAATGACACCTATCCCTCCAAACCAACGGATGAGATCGATTTCTTCTTTCTGGCTTCAGGAATTTTGATTCTCAAACTCTGCTTTCTCCCTGAGCATTTCACCTGGAGTCTATGATCCAACGACATGTGTCCCCCTTGGATCAACGGTCGATATCTCCTTCGGGTTTTCAGAATTCGTATATTTCAATTCTCAACCTTTTCTTGCTCAGAAAGCTTTTAGTTGGATTCCACAGATTCCTGCCATGTGTCCTCCTCGAATCAACGGTCCTCGTTCACTTCAAGACTTCGGCACTTCGGCAATCTCAAACCTTTCTCCTTCGCATTTTCTCGGAGATGAAAATCTATTGATGCTTTTCCTATTTAATACAACGGCTATCCTCTGCTCCGGGACTTTAGCCTTTGGAAATATCAAACCTTTCTCCTTCGCATTTTCCCGGAGACATTTCACTCGGATTTCATGATCCGTTAACACGTATCCTGCTACACAATCAATGATCAAGATTACACCTAAATTGATATTCAGATCGGACAACTTGTATCCACTTTGGGTCTTCGTCATTCGTGAATTCAGGTCTTTGGTCGAGTACGGGTGGTAAAACTCCTAAAGAAAAACTCTCAGATTAACGTAACTCTTGCATCACTCGATGATGTGTCACAAGCCGAGAAGTTTCCATGTGTCACTTGGATTTGTGATTTCCACGTACCTGAAATGATGAATCAACTTGACACTTTCCATTGTTTGATTGCACCACATGTCCTTGCTGACATGGTCTACCACATGTCTTTGTTGACGTGGTCTGCCACATGTCCTTGAGGATGAGATTTGTTGACATAATCTGCTGACGTAGATCTCTCTGATCTAACGGTCATTGTTTGATCTCCAGATCCAACGGCTGAAGGAACTTCGCATTCCGAGGATTTCAAATCTCAAACATTCAGGAGCATAACCTCCTCGCATCTCTCTATCCTAAGTGAATGTTGTTCATTTGATCAGGATCTTGGATCAACGACTCGATCTTTTTGTGATGAAAATTTGCTAGCTTATCATGTCCTTCCACTCGAAATTGATTCGACGGCTGATGGAACTTCGCATTATGGAGATTTCAAATCTCAAACTTTCCTAAGTGTAAACTCCTCGCATATTTAGACCCAAACTGATCGTTGTTCATCAATCATGTTCTCAGATAGACGAATCGATCTTTCTGCGCGCTCCTCCTGTCTGGATATTGATCTGATGGCCATTGTCACTCCTCCTCTTGATCTTACGCTTCCTCCCAACTTGGAAGAATGTCTATGTGTCAAAGGCCTCGACCTTTGATCCTTCTGTGAATCCTAATGACTTGGACCTCATCTGCGCTTTTGGAAACTACTATCTCTTCTGAGATTTCTCATCTTTTCATATAGTTCGCTTCTCCTGAACTTATGCTTTCCCTATTTTCCATCATTGTTGCTTTCCTCATTGCTTCTTTTCTTTCCTATAAACATACCATCCTTGTTGTTGTTCTTGCCATCAATGACAAGCACGTTCTGTCTATAAACATGCCAATAGTTAATTTTGGAAGGGTGGCAACGCTTCCCTAGAAATGCATGTGGGACATATGATATGCCTTGTGCCAAGTGTTAAGCACGCACATAAAACTCAAAAACTTTATGTAAGGTGGAAAACTAGACTTTGTATTGAATTTTTGTTTAATAATTGTATTGGATTATGCACTGGAGGTGTTGGTGCGCTCGTACTGGGCTATGGTTGATAGAGTTGATTTAATATATGATGTGCAATTACTACACATCTCTCTAACCCTACCTCGAGTTCACCATCCTCACTTGGTTTGCATTTGGTTGATTGATTGGTTGGTGTTGCCTCCGTTTTGCTCAGCCTTGCAAGAAATAATCGTGTTTGTGGTTTTCCCTGGAATTCTACATACAGGTATTATAGCTCTCACCTCTCCATTCATGAAATATAACTTTGCTCAGAATAAATTCATGAGGTTGGCTCTTGCATTTTCTTACAGACTGTGTTTTTCTGAAGTTTAATACATGTGGGTATCAACTGTGTAATGACATTTAAAGTGGAGGTTTTTCCTATTAGTATTCAAGTGTTTTAAGTTGATGATAGTGTTCGAACTCCTTACTGTTCATATTATGTAATTGCTTTATGTCCAGAACAAATACTGCTATGTGTTATAACTGTTGGCAAATTTTATGGAAAGTGTTGGGTTTCACTTATCTCTCGTCTTTAAAATTCGAGGGTTTCTCTATAACATAAAATAATGTTTGTTTGCTTAGTGCCATTACCCAGTCTTGAAAGATTGGTAGCTCCTTCAAACTGTATGTCAATTATTTGTATATGTATGAATATATTTTCCTTACCGCTGCCATAAGAAGTATGTGGAAAATATGTGTTAAGACATGTTTAAATATTTTTTTGGGAACAAACCCTTTGTGAAGGTTTCACCTTTATGTTCGCCTAGACCTCGGGTTTTCTATTAATGTATGGCAATTGTGAGTTTCAAAATCTAGTCTTGATGCATACGATTAACCCGACAGTGGAAGATTTTTTATTTCCACTGAATCTTGGTTCGTGGTTTGTTATCCACAAGGGTTTTTTTTTTTTGTCGATTTTGGAAACTGTATAATGTTAAAACAAATTAGCACTATTTGACTAGGTTTTGAACCCATTATGTTACATAGCAAATGTTTAAAGTGTAGTACAAGCCTTGTATGTTGAAGAGTGGTTGGTTATGTTGTGTTACATCGTGCGCTTGATGTGGTCTTTTTTTAGTTGTTGGAATGATTCTGTGGACACTATTATTAAAAGAACTCTATGAATGTAAATAAAGAGTGTACAATGGACAGTCTTGGAGATTTCTTGGTGTTTTGAAACAACACTGTGTTGGATTTGACTTACTAAACAAAGAAAAGTTTTGGCAATTGTTTTATTGATGACAATGGAAGTTTCTGGATATCATTGCATATAATAGAACAGTAATTGTTTTTCCCTCTCATTATACCATTTTGCGCTCACTATATTCCCCTCATCCTCCCAAATACATTAAAACACTCCATGTTCTATTATTATGAATTTAAAATTCTTTATGGAAAGAAAATGGATTAATATAAAAGTTGGTTGATGACTGGTGTTTGAAGTTTGGATATAGATACAATCTTTATTAATTTTGAATTTTCTTGAACAATATTCGTTTATCTTGTCCCATCCATGCTACCATTTTTTGCACATTATAAACCCCTCATCTTCCCAATAGCCCTACCACTCTATGTTCAAATGGAAATTGATTGATGAAGTTTTAAGGTGTTAATGGATGGATTGCATGTGTTTATGTGGTGAATAATAGAGACAACCTTTTGATTTTGTTTAGGTAGAGTTGTATGCGTGGATTGTTAAGAGTTTTTCATGACATGTTTGAATATTGCTTCAGGATGAGATTCCTTAGAAGAGGAAGTAATGACAGAGGCAATAGAAGCAGAGGAAATTGGCAAAGAGGCCATAGAAGGCCATGGTTTTCAATACATATGGATGTCAATTCACAAGAATTGAATCATCTTTTTCAAGTTGGGTTCTTCAACCTAGTTGGCCATGGAATCCTCCAGCCCTGACCTGAGAGACCTCCCTTCCAACCACATCAAAACATTTTTGGTATCTGTGTCCCCCCTAATGTGTCTATGCATCCAGAATCACCTGCCAATGATGGTTGGAAAGAGATTGTTCAGCAGTATGTTTCTCATCACCATGGTTGGCCTACTACTTCCTTTCCATTACCTCCTCCTCCACCACCAAAAAATCCTAATGCCCAAGTTGATCATGGTGTCTCACCCGTACAGTCTTTGCATGCCAGTAAGAGGATAAGAACTGATATCCCCAAGCCTAAGAAAGATAAAGGAAAAGGAGTGGCCACTCCCTCCAAGTCATCTAAAGAGTCCTCTAAATCTGTGTGCTTTCGTCTTCATCTCAAGGATGATTTTTCTCATGTTATCAGTGCAGTTCAACCTCAAGGTTCCAATTGTTGATTAAGGTTGGTTGTC